>VMDO01002761.1:7067-159714 GCA_007922755.1 Pedetes capensis | reverse complement strand
GGTGGGTGCATAAATTTGAATAATGGTCATATTAACTGGCCTTCCTTGTAGGCGTATGGATATTATTCTATCACTGACAACATTGTATTTCATGACAGATCTTGAAATGTCTTTTTTGATGATGAATGCAACCCCATTTCTCTTTAGTTTATCATTCCCAGCATAGTAGACCATATGATTGTCTGACTCAAAATGGCCTGTGCTGGTCCATTTTAGTTCACTGATACCTAGAATGTCAATGTTTATGTGCTCCATTTCTCTTTTAACAATTTCTAATTTGCCTAGATTCATACTACGTACATTCCATGTTCCAATTATTAATGGATGTTTACAGTTGTTTCTCCTCATTTTGAGTCATGCCACATCAGCAAGTTGAGCACCCTGGGGCTTTACTCCATTTCCGTCATCACGGTAGACTCTACTTGGAGGAGGCAACTCTTCCCCAGTAGTCTTTTAAATGCCTTCCAACCTGGGGGCCTCATTTTCCAGTACTATATCTGACAGTGTTTCTTTGCTATCCATAGGGTTTTCAATGGCTAGTTGTTTCTGGAGTGGCTCGCCAGGTCCTACTCCCTAGTCTGTCTTAGTCTGGAAGCTCAGCTGGAAACCTGTCCACCATGGGTAACCTTGCTTTTGTCTGAGGTTACAGTGGCAGGGCTCTCAGCCTCATCACAACACACAAGCCCCCACAATGCAGCAAACTGACAGACATGTGGGGACATAATATGTATTGTTGTTGTTGTTAGGTGCTGTCGAGTCAATAACCAACTCATAGCAACCCTCATAGGATTTTCAATGGCTGACTGTTTGGGGATTGCCTTGGGAGTGGATTGCCAGGTCCTTCTCCCAATAATATGTATAGGGAACATAAATAAACTTCATTTTAGGTTTGGTTGCCAATCTCAAGGTATCTCATTATGTGAATGGGGATATTTCAGGATCTCAAAAAGTCTGAAATTAGAAACACTTCTGGTCTCAAGTATTCTGGATAAGGGATACTCAACCCATATTATCAACATAAACTTTGGAAAGGTGGGAGGACTCTTTTTTGGAACTTTTCAGCTCACTGAAGTTGTATAATGCTTATAAACTGGACAGAGTAAATCATAAAAATGAAAAATGTTCAAAATGAACAAATATTGGAAGGAAGAGACCAGCTTTAGTAACTCAGTATGCTCTCATTAATTATGTAATTTAGGTTATTCCCTGGGAATGCAAAAAATACTTTTAAAGGGCTGTCATATACCTTGTTTCACTGCTGTTCCTCATTTAGTGGAAAAAGGAGCTACGAAAAGGTCCATATAATAAAATGAATATCTTTCTGATTATCCAAACATTGATCTACTGGAATACCATGCCATGCAGGACTGCAGAAGATTCATTTACTCCTAGCCTCCACATGATCCAGAAAGATTTTTTTCATTAACACACCTATCATAATGCCAAGTCTGCATTAAGAAAACGGTTTACTTAATATGATTTGGCTTATATGCAGCACTACTTGATTTATTGGGAGCCTCCACAAATGCTTGATGAATGGATAAATGAATGAACATGTAGTATTATGTTTCCACTATTAAAGAACTTATGGCTAATTAAGTCTAAATTGTTTGCTTTGTCCTTTCTTGCAGATTTGATATTATCAGAGGGCATTTGTAAAATTGAGTAGTTTTCTTACCAATTATGTATGACAAAATCTTTGAAAGAGTGGTCTATAAATTAATGTAACTGCTTTTTAAAATGTTTCTCTTTTTCTAGATATTAGTGCCAATTCTTTCTAATAAGAACAACCATAAATCCTGGTCGTGTTTCATTTCACAAGATATAGAACATCATGTAGAACTCATGAAAAATAAGATGTATATTTTTAGGGGCAAAATATCCAAAAGAACTCTTCTACCAATTCCTACTGTTGCAGAAAATATTGACCTGGATCAGAATTATTCAGAGAGCAAGTACGTAATGATGATGTATATACAGCATCAGGATATTAAAATGGAGAGCCAGTGGCCCTATTTACTGTCACACTATTAGTAAACTATCAGCAAAATAGATAATTATAACTATATTTTAGTTTTAAAATGTATCATTTCTCTTAAAAGTATATCTTTTAAAAGAAAAAAGTAACATTTCTCTAATCTCAGCAGTATTCACTTATTAAAATGTTTTTTGAGGTTATGGTGTTGTGGTGATGTTGGTTTTTTTTTTTGTTGTTGTTGTTGTTTTCCAGTACCTGGTAGTTGAACCCAGGGCTTTGCACACACTTTGCATGTACTCTACCACTAAGCTGCACCCCCTAGTCCCTTTTTTATTTTTTATTTTGAGACAGGGTCTCCCTGTGTTATGCAGGCTGCCTCTGGTCTTGAACTTGTGATCTTCCTGCTTCTGTCTCCTGAGTTGCCGGGGTAGGATATGTTAATTCTTTAACAATGGTTTTACCATTGAGACATGCTTAAAGCAGAATAAAATGATGCCATATCTCTGATCAAGAACATAAAAACAATGGGATTTTTTTATTAGAAATTTTTAATGTACACCTTAATGTAATTCATTCTGACATGCTTTTCATTGTGACCTTTCCATATGTGCATTTTGTTGTACATTATTCATATAGGTTCCCCCTTACCCACTTGTGCACTTCCTCCTCCATCCTACTCATCCCCCTCCCCCATCCATCAGACTTCTCTTCCATCTACTTGTCTTTTTTTGGTAATATTTTTCTGTATATCCTTGGATTCCAGTTCTGCTTAAGATAGAAACAGTGTGAACTGTAGTGAACTTTCTTTTTACCTTGTCAGACTATTACATGCATTTTCTAGACCATTTATAATAATACCATTCTTAGCTTTTTTTCTTTTATTATGATCTGACCTTTGTATAGGATTTTTTCCTTCTTATAATTTTGATTCAACTCCCACATATGAGTGAGAACATGTGGTGTTTCTCTTTCTGATCTTGTGTTCATTCACTTAAAATAATTTTCTCCAATCCCATCCATTTTGCTGTAAATGGCATTATTTCATTTTTCTGTTGCTGAGTGGTATTTCATTGTATATATGTACTATAGTTTTTTTTATCCATTCTTCTGTTGAAGGGCACTTTGGTTGATTCCATATCCTTGCTATTGTGAAAAGTGCTGCATTGAACATGGAGATGCAGGTGTCTCTGTGGTATGATGACACATCTCCCTTTGGGTAAAATCCCAATAGTGTTATAGCTGGGTCATACAGTAGATCTATTTTTAGTTTTTTAAGATACCTCCATATTGATTTCCACAGTGGTTGGACCAATTACAGCTCCACCAACAATGTAAGGGTATTCCCTTTTCTCTGCAACCTCGCCAGCACTTGTTGTTATTTAAAACAATGGATTTTAAAGAATTTATATTTAGAAAACTAGTTTATAGATACATAAAAGAACTATTAAAATCTACATCCTATATTTGGGTAAAATCACTTTTGAATTATTGTATCAATTAATATTTGTAGACTGCAGCCAAATGAGAGGAGAATACTCCATGCAATTGAAACTGTGGTTATTAAATGGTCACATCAAATCCAAGAAATTGTAGAAAAAGATTCAGCACAACCTTTGCTGAATAATCTTCACCTGACTCCTCAAATTGAGCTGGATTTTTGGACAATGAGGAGAGAGAATTTATCCTGCACTTATGACCAAGTGAGTAGAGACCCCTAGAAGTTGTTTATAAATCGAATAAGTAAAATCATCCATAGAATGAGTTTTCCCAAGCAGTGATAGCCAATAATTTTAAAGACTTAACAGCCTTTGTATGACTTAATCGTCTTCTGTTTTCATATTCCAAAGTGCTGTGTATATGGTGTGCATTATTTTAAATTAATGGGGATTCAAAGTGATTTTTCCTTTATGAGAATATTTTGACAGCATTTGAGAACCTTGGAAATATATTATGGCAGTGGAAAATGAGTAATTCCCTGGTAAAATGTTGAAGATTGCAAGATTTAATCAATCTGGTCAATTTAATTAATATAGGAAGGAGTAAGGGCTTGCTTAGTGGAGACACAGCTTGGGAAGAACTTTAGTTCCTCTGTTGTGTGCTTGCTATGAAGTTACTTACTTTAATATAAGAACTAAGACATTCATTCTTGTCTCTTGGAAACTTTCTGAAATAGATCAGCAAATTTTATATAGAATAATAGCTTATATATAGTATGTAAACTGAAAATTCAAATTGAAAAAACCTAAATGCAAAATAAAACATATGGGAAAAATTTTTAATTATTTTAAGCTTGAATCCAAATATACCTTTGCATATTTATATGAGTCAACTATAAGTTGAATATTACAAAATGCATTTATTAATCTAACCCATGTTAAAAAGATTTTTTCCTTTTACTTTAGCTCCAGGCTCCTATTGTCCTCAAGATGGTTAAGATACTAAAAACTAAACAAAGCAGCTATTTTCCTACTTTGAAGGACATTTTCATGGCTGTGGAAAATGGTGAGACTCTTGTCCCTGGGCCTGGTGTCGGTGTGGTAATACGCTCATGGTCCCGCCCCATTTGCTTGTTCAGTCTCGATATCTCACTGCCACCCTGGGCATGTTTGTGGAGTAAATGATTGCTCTTGGTTCTTATAGTTAATCCATCTAACCCTTTGAACTTTATTCTCCAGTTACTTGAAACTACATTTATGTGGTGGGTGCCTGCCCAAATAGCCCCAGGTTAAAATTTTAATTAGAGTGTGTGTGGAAAGGGAAGGCCTTCAGTATTTATCAGGGGGTAAATGACAGCCCTGGGTAGAGGTTTTTCAATCAGCAGTTGGGCTATGATTACTTATTTACCAGTTGGAATTTCTGGATATGCTTGATCTCCAACTACTTAGCTTACAAGTACTCAAAGTCATCAGCCAGGCGTGGTGGCACACGCCTGTAATCCGAGCAGCTCGGGAGGCGAAGGCAAGAGGATCGCAAGTTCAAGACCAGAGGAAGTCTGCGTAATTTAGCGAGACCCTGTCTCAAAAAGTAAAAAAAAAAAAAAAAAAAAAAAAAGGGCTGGGGGTGCAGCTCAGTGGTCCAGCACTTGCAAAGCATCCAAGTGCGAGACCTGGGTTCAACCCCTAGTACCGCAAACAAGTACTCAAAATCATCATTGACTTTTTGGTGAAGGTGAAATCTGTGGAATGGAGAAATTATAAAAAGTGGTGGTGGTTATTAGGTGCCCTCAAGTTGGGTCTGACTCATAGTGACGCTCATAGGATTTTCAGTGGCTAATTATTTCAGGATTGCCTTGGGAGTGGATTACCACATCCTCTCCTGGTTTTGGGGGTGTTGGGGATCGAACCCAGGTCCTCAGTGCAGAGCAGCACTCTACCTACTGAGCTAAACCCCAGCCCTATAAAAAGGTATCTAGTAAAAAAAAAGAAAAAATCTCTCCCTTATCCTTGTCTTCTTACAATCTGAGTCCCACCCAAAGATAAAACCTCCCCAATTTTGACTTCTGTTCATGTTTATTTGTCCATTTAAACAAATGTGGATGTACAAGATACTGACATTTTAAATAAAAAAATTTAACCAGTATGAATAGCTGTTTTTGCTTATTTGTAACACTAGACACTTTCCTTTTTCTTTTCTTTTCTTTTTTTTTCTTCTGTGTGGCATTTAGAAGTTTAGGAAATAATTCAAATTCACTTTGAAAATGTATTGGTATATCTTTAGGATTCCCTGCATGAATTGTTAGAAACAAAGGGCATAAAGGGGGATGTTTGGTCTAAGGTAACTATCAGATTTGAATTCCTATTAACGCTGCTGACTGAATGCTTTGAAGTTGCTAAGCCTCTGGTTTCTCATTGGCCAAAATGACATTTTAGTATCTTCCTTGAAGAATTGCTCTGTGGACTTAGAGCAGTATTTCTCACTCTTGTCACCATCAACACATTAGACCAGATAACCCTTTGTTATGACAGGCTATCTATGCATTATAGGATGTTTAGTAACATCATTGACCTCTACCCACTGCCCCCATCCCAATTGTGACAGAAATGTCTCCAGACATTGCCAAATATCCCCAGGGGGTCAAATCTTCACTGGTTGAGAACCCCTGGATAGAGGCATCATATACACTGTCCAAGGTACTAGGCATGTAGTAGGATTGCCTACAATACATAGAAGCTGATGACATTGTTTTCTGTGTTAATATAGATGAACTTTGTGGGGGTTTTTTGTTGTTGTTGTTGTTGTTTTGTTTTTGTTTTGTTTTTTCATATTTGGGGGCTGAACCCAGGGCCTCACACATACTTTGCAAGCACTCTGTCACTGAACTACACCCCAGGCCCTTTTCTAGTTTTTAAATTGAGACAGGGTCTCACTAAATGACACAGGCTAGCTTTGGGCTTGAATTTGTAATCCTCCTGCCTCTGCTTCCCAAATCACTGGGATTATGGTTGTACACCGCCACACCTGACTCAAGACGAACATTTTCTTGAACAAGCTTCTATAGGAATGAGTCTCAGGGATTCGCAAAGCTTTGTGAGTATGTGGTCTGGAAATTTAGAAAAAACACTTTTCAGAGGAACACATGGTCCCAACCTATGGGTAATTAGATGTAGTAGACTCCTCTCAAAGACAGACTTAAGATTTTTTGAAATCTGACTTGCCTATTAGATATAATTACTTAATTTTGAAAATTAACACTGATAAAAATACACTCATTTTAAAACATGAGTGCATCTGAAAGAGAAAACAATTTTAAAAACTTGTCTTAAGGCTTTATTGTCAGGTGGACAGATCAATTAGTTAAATGTTAAGTCAATATAAGTGAATAACAAAGGTCAGCAGGATTTTTTTTTTTTTTTTGACATGAACCTTTTGGGATACCATCAGAATGTAAAATTTAACTTTGTTTTCTAACTCCATAAATACAACCTGTTTTCAGTTAATTGAAGATATTTGTTGTCATATGAGTAAAGTGAAGTCATGTTGTTAGGTGCAGTCGAATTGGGTATGACTCATGGTGACCCTATGTACAACAGAATGAAACACTACCCAACACTGTGCCATGCACATGACCTTTTTATGTTTAAGCTCCTTGTTGCAGCTACTATGTTTCTTGTTTTGAGATGTGCTATATCAGCAAAAGGAGGTCCCAGGGGCTTCACTCTCTTCCTGTCATTAAGGTCAACTCTACTTTGAGGAGGCAACTCTTCCCCAGTCCTTTCTTGAATGACTTTCAGCCTGGGCAGGGGGCTCATTTTTTGGCACTATGTATGACAGTGCTTCTCTGCTATTCATAGGATTTTCAATGGCCAATTATTTTGGGAGTGGGCTGCTGGGTTCTGCTACCTAGTCTGTCTTATAAAGTGAAGTCTAATGGAGATCTATTTAGGGAACATTAAAAGGACCAATTTTAATCTAGAGAAAACTTAAATTTGATTAAGCAGTCACTAGCAGTAGTAAAATTTTTCATAGTTATGGTTTTGTTTTGTTTTTGGAGTACTTGGGGATTGAACCCAGGCCTTTGCACATACTTTGCGAGTGCTCTACCATTGGGCAGCACTCCCAGCTCCTTTTTTCTCTCACCTGGAACTTGTCATCATCCTGACTCAGCCTCCCAAATTGCTGGGATTATGGGCATATACCAACATGCCTGGCTTTATATATATGGCATTTAAGAGAAGTATTCCCTACTCTTGCCATGCTTAACAATTTCTTTAGAGGTAAAAGTCACATAATGATACAGGGTAAATTCAGTGGCATTTAGGGAATTCATGGTATTATACAGCAGTTCCAAAATATTTTCATCACCATATTTAATAATTTTAGCAATTATATCTTAGTAAATAACAGATAATTTCCTGGTCATTGCATCAGTTACTCTCGCAGGAACTTGGAAAGAGACTGATTCAATTGTGGCTGTACAAAGGACTAAGGAGGAATGACATTGGAGTGATGAAGTTTTGCCCTCCAAGCTATAAAATGACAACATCCCACAGATGCAAGGCTTCAAACCCATGAAAAATTTGGTTCAGGTTCTGATGCAAGTTCAATATGCTAAAATGTACAGGGTTTGGTTTGAGTTTGGGTTTAAATCCTATGTAGACAGCAGGACTTCAAATCAGACCCAAACCATGAATGTGATCTGGTTCAAGCATTTAAAAGAATTTTTCTGAGCTCATGGCCAGTGAAAAGATGGCTTTAGGTTCAGTTTTTAATGTTGTTTATTTTTGTGTCATTACCTATTTTAAAGTTGAAAAAAATTGAAAGTTTTTTTCATCTATCTACACATAGGATTAAATTTTTCAGTGGAAACTAAACCCAAACTCTCTGAATTTTAACATATTGAACCCACATCTGAACCCAAACAATTTTTCATGGGTATGGAGCCCTGCACAGATGCTTTCTTCCCATAGCGTTTCCATGGAGTTGAGTAAATCTCTTCAGACTCAAAGGTTTTCTTCCCCCTGGGTCTTCAGTCACAATTATTTATCCTCTCTGAGTAACTAGACCAGTGCTCTTCTGAGTGGCTGAGTTACACGTGTACAGTGTGTAAGGTTTTCCTCACTGCTCATGTATACCTTGTAGAATTAATAACCCAAAAGGAAAGATGGCAACAATTAAGTACAGCTGTCTTGTTTGCCATGGTTCTCTTGAACTTGTAAAATGAATTTCAAAAAGGAAGAAACTGCATGATATGAATGACCCATCTCTTTCCTTTCAGCTCTCCTTGAAGCCCAAGATGTGGAACTTCACCTGAGACCTCTGAGGAGGCACATTGAATGTGTCCAGGAGATGGAATTCCCACAGACTCGCATATTAATTGCCCCATTATTTCATACCATCTGTCTTATCTGGAGTCATTCCAAGTTTTATAATACCCCTGCTCGAGTTATAATCTTATTGCAAGAGTTTTGTAATCTCTTCATTGGCCAGGTATGAAGTATTAAAAAAATAGAGCATTAAGAATCATTACCATGAAATGGGTTTTATTATATTAAAAAAGGATAATTCCAGATTATAATAAGAATATCATTTTCCTCCTCCTGTGATCAGATAGGACTTTTATGGTTTCAAAGGCCAGGTGACTTTTTTATCCTAAAAATCATCCAGGCAGCTCTGGAAATAAGTCAGGTACAGTCAAAGAACAAACTGTTGCTGGGTTTTGTTTGTCTAAGCAAACAGATTTAAAAGACAAGGAGATTAAAAAAAGAGATTTAAGACAGCTTCCAAGAAAAAGCTAATAGGCATAGTACCCTCTTTGTTGCCTCCCCTTGGTTTCCCCAGGAACCCTGGCTCATGGAAGACATTTGGAAAGTAAAGTTAGAACACAGGTAAAAAAAATTACCCTGAAAAACAGTAGTGGAATCATATTGAAAGAATTCTGATTCATTGTTGATCTTTAAAAATCTTTATAATTATTCCTCTGCTCCTTGCTTAACTTGAAAAATGTTTCTTTTTTTTTTTTTTTAATGATTTGACCACCTGTCTCTGCCTCCTCATCCACTCTGTGTGAACTTTCATTCTTATGTCCACAATATCAGAGTATATTACATAATTTGACACCTGGAAGATACTTGGCTATCACATATTCCAGTGATTCCTAGCTGGAAGTGTGTTTTAGTCTCTTTGGGCTGCCATAATTAAATACTGTAGACCTGGGGCTTTAAACAACATGAATTTATCTTGTCACAGTTCTGGAGGCTGGGAATCTGTGTTCAGGGTGACAGCAGGGACATGTTCTGGTGAGGACCCTCTCCCTGTTTTTCAGACAGTCTGGCTCCTTCCTGTCCCTTCACTTGGTGCTCTTCCTCTTCTTATAAAGCCACAGTCCTAATGGATTAGGGCCTTACCCTTATAGCTTCATTTAACCCAAATTACCTCCTAGAGACCTTCTATCCAAAGAGTCCCATTGGGAGTTAGGCCTTCAAAATATGAATTAGGAAATGATACAATTCAGATACTTTTCAGATGAACTGAGACTCCAAAGATGATGTAATTTTTCAATTCTGAAAAGTTAGGAAAACCAGACTAGACAAGAGATCTGTGGATTTATAGTTAGAGGTTCTGGAGTACGTGACTGAGGGGGTGTATTCTCTCTAGCATTCTTGCTCTCCCCCAACTTCCTTTTCCTCCCCCATCCATCACTCCCTATTTCTGAAGAGGTGGAATGATTTGTGGGAAGGGTTTTATACTCAGACCAACCTGTATTCTAATGAATCACTTAAGGGAAGTTAAAATACTTCTCTGAACCTCATTTCCCACATGTCTGAAACCATTTCCAGTTGTAAGATTTAGTTAATGGCTATTGTTTCAGAAGAGATAACTCTGAAATGCTCAATGTGGTGCCTAGTATTTAACAGAAGCTCAGTAAAAGTTAAATCCTTTTTGTTCTCTTGTCAAACTATTGACTTACAGGTATGGTACAGCTATTGACAGGGTCAGTTCCTTGCTGTAGTTTATCATCTCTGGTTTGATTCTGTTTCTGTTCTAGTGTCAAACTTAGCTTTTCTTAGTTGCTCACCAGGTGCCCTGGGCCCTGATGGCTTAGATCTTCATACAAAACACTAGGATCCCTATTGTAAGGCCAACAAATAGAATCAACACTTCTTCCAACCCCGTTTTAAAAGATCCTTTTCCTTATTTTGAGAATTAACAAAATCACTTCACCACAAAGCTCCATTAATGTACAAATGCCAGAGATGGTTTTCATTGTATAGGTAGCTTAGTAAAAAATCCTGGTAACCTTTAAGCCTATAAACCTATTATCCTGACCCTAATCTGTGTCAATAGCCAGAGTCTGCCAAGCTCCCAAGGAAACACTGTAGTTTCTCTTGTTCCTTTGTCCTGGCTCCTATCCAAAGGTTCCATTGACCTCGTTTCTTTGGTTCTCTGAGTAGCAGATCCTGCACTTTGTAGTAAATCTGATCCAACGTGTTAGGAATCGAAAAATCAACAATGAGTTCCCTAAAGAGCTAAACTCTCCAACTGTTTCCTATTTTACATATTTAACAAATATTGTGTAGTGCTTACTATTTTGCAAAGAACTTTCTGAAGCCCTTTACAAATATCAAATAGTAAATCTTCATAGCACTGGTACATACCTATAATCCTGGTTACTTAGGAGGCTGATGCAGGAAGATTGCAAGTTCTAGGTCAGCCTGGGCAACGTAGTGAGACTTTATCTTAAAAACAAAACAATATAAATTAATCCTCATAACAAGACTACAACATAAGTAGTGTTAGTAGCTCCATTTTATAATTAAACTGAAGACAAAATAACTTTTCCAAGATTAACTAGGTACTGATAAGAGTTCTTGTCCATGTTAGTCCACTCCATATTTTAAAAGTTTTTATTTCTAATTGCAACATACATGATATACTAATGATAATTGTACTTTGCAACAATGAAAATAATCCTGCATTACTATCATTCTAAACTCAGCATTATTACAACTTTTTTCTTCCCCCTAAAACTTAAACATATTTATCCTTTATCAAGCATAAAATTTTATTAGCTTCTTGAAAAATTATTTTTGTTATTGCTATATAGGTTATCTCCAGCCAGCTGTTATAAACAACATGGAAAAATATGCAAAAATCATTTTAACATGGATGGCTTAATATTCCTGATATTGGTCAAAGGGTACAAAATTTCATGGTTGCTGAGCAGTGATACTACATGAATGATTTTCTTATTGCTTTCCAAATTCCTATTGCATGAAAAATGGTTACATTAATAGGAGATGGGGAAATCATGTTCTTAATGAGCATGATGAGTGAAGAGTTGGGAGGGACCTAGATAATGGTCTTACAAGTGTTTGAGCAGTACTCTATGAATCTACTTGTTGTTGTTAGGTGCCATCAAGTCAGTATCCGACTCATAGCAACCCTCTGTACAATAGGGGAAACACTATTGTCAGTGCTTCTCTGCTGTTCATAGGGTTTTCAATGGCAGATTGATTTTTGGGAGGGAGTTGCCAGGTCCTTCTTCCAAGCCTACAGCTTCTAGTGTTCCCAGGCGGTCTCCCATCCAGGTACTAACTAGGCCTGACCCTGCTTAGCTTCCGAGATCTGACGGGATCAGATGCCACAGGGCTATGGCTGCAGGCTTATGGATCTACTACACTTGTCTTTTTTGTTCTCTTCTTCCCTTTTCCTCTTTTAAAACTAGTTCACGTGGCATAGCTCAGCTAGATTATATGTCCAATAATGTTGCTTAAGCCTCTATAAGAAAAATTTGTTAATCTGAAACCATTTCCAGTTGTATATGCACCTAATCAGCTCTTTCTTACCTTTGCAAGTGACCCTGTACTACCAGGTAAGTAAAGTGACTATATTCTAAAAAACCATCCTTTGGTAAATTTCTCCTGCTGACTTATGTCCCCTTCCCCCCTTTCTTTCTTTTTCTCTTTCTCTTTATTTTCTTCTCTTCCTTCTTTCATTCATTCCCTCCTCCTCCTCCTCTTCTGTGGTTTCCTCCTTCTCCTCTTCCTCCTTCTCCCTCCCTCATTCTCCCTCTTTCTTCCTCCCCTAGGTTGAGCCCAAGTCCTTATACATACTAAGCAGGTGCCCCACCACTGAGCTGCACCCTCAACCCATTTCAACCATTTTTGTTTTGAGGCAGGGTCTAAGTTGCACAGGCCACTTCTGGCCTCAAACTTGTGATTCTCCTGCCCAGCCTCTTTAATTGCTGGGATTATAGGTGTGCCCAACTGTGCCTGGCTTGTGTATTTCTTTATAAGAAAATATGATTATGCAGAATATTTGCTGGAAAAGATACTCATACAAATTCATGTAACACAGCTGTCACATATATGAAGCTTAGAAAAAATGTAGTCATTACTAGAATGTATAAGCACATAGTCTCCTGTATGTTCTTCTAACTTATAAAAGTATGTCATTGAAGCCCAAGTGTCTGAATTTATAGCATTTGCACTTTTTGTCTCACAGGGTTGTTGGCCCAGTTCCAGACACTCATTTTGAAAGGGAACAGATTTTACAGTAAAAATTATTAAATATGATTTTGATTATTTCCTTACATTAAATCCTAGGCAATAGCTTACCTATCACCTGAAGACCTTTTGAAGGGAGAAATTGAAGACTCACTGGAGAAGGTGCAGGTGGCCATTAAAATCTTAAAGACTTTCAAAAATTCTTTTTTCAAGTATAGAAAGGCATTAGCAAGTTACTTCAAAGGAAATACAGAGAAAAGACCTTGGGATTTTCAACCTCGTCTGGTATTTTGCAGATTTGACAAGTTTCTTGACCGTCTAATGAAAATAGAGGTATTTTTTATTGACTTTATTTGTACTGTAGGTGGGATCAAAAAATCTGTAGCTTGTCATATAAGTTGCAATTCATTCCATTTTATCTGGGGAGGTCTTAATGATTCTCATGAGGCCAATGCTATAAGGATAGAAGAAAGGACTTAACAAGCATGGTGGCTTATGCCTATAATCTCAGCCTTCTGGAGGCTGAGGCAGGTGGATCAGGAAGTTGAGGCCAGCCTGGACTATCTAGCAAGACTCTGTTTCAAAAAAATGGCTTTAAAGCTTTCATTTGGCTATTTTTTATTCAATTTTTATTCTGTTTTTACACTGAGTATAAGTAAATCTCTACCTATTAGTGACTTTTGACTTACAATTTGCTAAGCTCCTGGAAAAAATTTTTGAATTTGGGAGCTGTAAAGAAGTTCCTTTTCCCTGATATGTTCAAGAAGAAACATAAAGCATGCTTGAAATTAAGTTTTTATACCTGAAAACTCATTTGATAATTTAAAATATCATGGTATCATTTTGTTTATTTTTGTTTGTTGTTTTGAGGCAAGGTATCACCTGTAGCCCACGATAGCCTGGAACTCAAAATCCTTCTGCTTCATCCTCCCTAATGTGCCACCATGCCTGGTTTTCATGCTATCTTTTAGCATATAAGTAACCATATATCATACATAAATATAGTATAATATAAATATATATTAGCTGCCATCAAGTCAGTGTCCAACTCACAGCGACTCTATATACAACAAGAGAAATACTATTGTCAGTGCTTCATTGCTATTCGTAGGGTTTTCAATGGCTGATTGTCTTTTGGGAATGGGTTACCAGGTCCTTCTCCCAAGCCTATAGCACCTGGTGTTCCCAGGTGGTCTCCCATCCTAGTACTAACCAGCCCCACCCTGCTTAGCTTCCCGAGATCTGACAGAATCAGATGCCACAGTGGTACAGCTGCAGGCAAATATATATAGCATAATATAAATATGCAGAGGATGCCAAAAAATGTATATACATCTTGGGATGAATACTTTCCCTTTTGATCTTTAAGAATGCATGCACTAGCATTCATTTAATTGATGCCATCTTTTGAGCAAATGTTATACTATGCATTACAACTGTAATTCAATTCAACTTCAAAAAGCAATATATAGATAACATCACTTGAAATGTATATACATTTTTGGCATCTCTGGTAGGTACTATAAAATACCACAATATTGAAACCATTCATAAAAATAAAAAATGGGGAAGTATGTGCTTTGTATAAATATTTTCAAATACCTAAAGAGCAAAAATTGAATGAACACGTGTAGACACTGTCTTGTGTGGTGCCTGTTGGCTAAGGTTTTTTGGAAAAGTTTTAACTGATGACACTGCCTTGTTTGTGAAGCGCTCTAACAATTTTGGGTTTTATCAATATGAGATTTATTGAATTTCATTCAAAATTAGAGGTTTATTGTTTTTAAAATTCTCATTGTCATTTAATCAGTCTGAAGGTCATTAAAAGTCTCTTAAATACACACCTGAAGCAACTTAAAGCCTGCAGCTGTACCACTGTGGCTTCCAATTCCATCAGGCCTGGTTAGAACTTGGGTGGGAGACTGCCTGGAAACCAGGTGCTGTAGGCTTGGGAGAAGGACCCGGCAACCCATTCCCAAAAGACAATCAGCCATTGAAAACCCTATGAATAGCAGAGAAGCACTGACAATAGTGTCTCCTGTTGTATGTTGGGTGGCTATGAGTTGGACACTGACTTGATCACATCTAACAATAACAATAAGAGCAACTTGCTCATCCTTTTCCTGGCAGTCTCTTGAGTTCCCTTCCTATAAAGGAGCAGACTCACTGCAAAATGTGGGTGGCTGATATTTTGAATGTTGGATATTCCCTGGAGATCTGATGTATGACTAAGAGGATATGAAATTGGAGGAGTCATATATCTATGGTAAATTAAGGGTTGCCTCTATTGTGAGATACCTTTTAGTAAATATGAAAATGGAAGTGTGACTTTAAAATTTAGCAATTATTCTGTTCAAATAAATCAGTAATATTTTCTGTCATGTCAGTGCCTATTGATTCACTGTGTCTGAATGCTTGAAAATGTTCTTGATTTGAAACTGTAACATCTCTACTCGCTTAAGATGATGGAAAGGTCTTTCCTGTATTTTTACAAAGGACATATTTGTCACCATATTGGAATTTGAAAAGCTGGAAAGACTGGAATTTGGTGGCAGCAAAGGAGCAATTTTAAATGAGCAAATCCACAAGATGAGTGAAGAATTTATGGAACTCTGTAAAGTTTTTAGACGGAGCACTTACAATCCATCTGACTGCAATAACATGGTAATTTTATGCTTTTGACCCTTTAACGTGTGTGTGTTGGGTGTGTTCGGTGCCGTCGCATCAAGTCTGACTCATAACGATCCTCATAGGGTTTTCAATGGCTGACTGTTTCGGGATTGCCTTGGGAGGGGGTTGCCATGTCGTCCCATTTTGCAGTGCTAAGAATTGAACTTGGGACCTCAGAGACTACAGAGCAGAGCTCTACCAACTGAGCTAAATCCCAGCCCTTGCCCCTTAATAGGATCCTATAATCTTTAAAGCTGAAAAGGAAGGTAGGTTGCCATGGCAATAGATACCATCCAGTCCAACCCCTCTAGAACCAGAAGTTTCTAAATGATCTTCCTGGAGGCTCTTAACTCATTGGTTGTCAATCTGAGACCAGAACTTAGGCCTTTGCATTTTCAGTCCAGAACTACTTCTAATGACTATGGATCTCAGTCTGCATTTCTTTCTTATAGATATTGACAAGAATTTTCCATTGTAAACTCATTTTGGTCTAATTATCTGATGTCTGTATAACTTGCACATTTTATTTTAGCCTTTTCCTGAATCACTAGGTGGTTTTGTTGTTGTTTTTGTTGGTCTGTTTAAACAATTAGATGTAACGAATGGGGTGAAACTAACATGTATGTTGTTTCTCATATTTTTTGTTATTCATAGTTTCATATTTTCAACCTCAGGAAATTGGCAGCTTTCATATTTGAGCTGCCTTCATTTTCTGTCACTTCTAAAATGTTAAGGTAGCCAGGAAGTTTTCCTGTGAGCATTCCCACAACTCTTTAATATAAATAGCTTCATTTTAGTGCTTTGCCAAAAACAGTGAAGCCTGAGTACTCCCCCCCCCAAAAAAAGATTTAGTTCATTTTTTGTTTTATATGGAATGTGAATTTAATCACCATTGCATTTATGTTTAGCCAAATAATTGAATACTGGAACTATGTAAGTATAGTACATTAGCTTTATAATGATGTAGTTGTTGTTAGGTGCCATCAAGTCAATAGTCTGACTCGTAGCGATCCTATGTACAACAGAATGAAACACTTCTCCACACTGTACCATGCCTGACACTACTGTCAGTGCTTCTCTGCTATTCATAGCATTTTCATTTTATTTTTTTCTCTCCCTTTATTGTAAACATTGGTGGGGTACAGAGTAAATATAGCATTGGCTTTTTTCATTATGCAACTATTATATCACTTTTTGTTACACTTTAATCAACTTACAAGGTTTGTGGAATCTTTTGATTAATATGTAGCAAAACTCATAGGCATATTTGGGTTATGTTCACCTATTTTTCCCATGTACTCATGAAGTTGCATCCTTTACATTGAGATTATCCTCTCCCACTTGATCCCTCTACATTGATTCTCCTCCCCATCCTACCTTCTGCATCTTGGCTTCCTTTTGCTAGTTCCCCCCCTCCTCCTTTCTACTCTTTATATTGTCCTTTCTTTGCTAAGATTAACTGGGCATTGTTATATATCAA
The DNA here is from genome assembly GCA_007922755.1 of Pedetes capensis. Taxonomy (NCBI): domain Eukaryota; kingdom Metazoa; phylum Chordata; class Mammalia; order Rodentia; family Pedetidae; genus Pedetes; species Pedetes capensis. Next base: position 142,640 of record VMDO01002761.1, on the reverse strand, counting down.
CTTATGTATAGGATTTTTCTTCCTTTAAAATTCAACTCCCACATATAAGGGGGAGCATACGGTATTTCTCTTGTAGAGCTTGTGTTCATTCACTTAAGGTGATATTCTCCAGTTCCATTTTGCTGCAAATGACATTATTTCATTTTTTATTGCTAAATAGTATTCCATTGTGTATATGCACTATAAATTTTTATCCATTCTTCTGTTGATGGGCACCATGGTTGTTTCCATATCCTTCTTATTGTGGTGAGTGCTGCATTGAATATGGAGATGCAGATGTCTCTGTGGTATGATGACATGTCTCCCTTGGGGTATATTCCCAATAGGGGTATAGCTAGGTCATATGGCAGTTCTATTTTTAGGTTTAGTTTTCTGAGGTGTTCATAGTGTTTTTAATGGCTGATTGTTTCGGGATTATTTCAAAAGTGGGCTGCCAGGTCCTTCTCCCATTTTTGTGGTGCTGGGGATTGAATTCAGGGCCTCAGAGGTCACAGAGTACCACTCTACCAACTGAGCTAAACCCTAGCCCATAAGGATGTAGTTATTGAAGTTAATCCCTCTGAATTGTAGTAAGTTTTGAGAAGTGAGGTTAATTGGAGGAAGACACAACTGTGGTGACACCTTGGTGAGTTGGTGTCCAATAACTTTTGGCAAAGTAGGAGGAACCCAATGATAAATATTCTGAGCTCATCCGGAGAGCCTTCTGTGATGTCAGGCACTTGTGACACATTTAGCAAATGAGACTCTTGCAGGAGCCACTGGGGCAGCCTACCTGAGTTGAACTAGTGGAAGCTGTGAGACCAAGTCTGCACCAGACTTCCAGGGTTGTCCCTATAGTGAGAGAGGCTTGGTTCCCTCATAGTTACCCCATTTACCTGGTTTTCAGAGGGCTAAGGTCAGAGACTGGTTGGCTTTCACTAATGTCTCTGCCTTGACAATGCCAAAAGTCTTAATTTTCCTCCTGTTTTCACCAGCGTAGTTGCAAACATGTAGGAACAGAACATTTATTTGCTCTTGACATATATATCAGCTTGGTACTCTATATTCTAAGACTTATTTTACTTCACAAATATGGTGGAAAGCCTCTGCTCTCCAGGTCTGAGTTGTAGACATCAGTAACCTTTTCTTAAAGTTCCCCTTCATCCTCCCCTCTGATTATCTTCCCTAAGAATACAATCTAGAAGCTCCTTAACTTTGGTCAATCCTTAAAATTAACATGGGGAGTACCTATGTTGAAGAAGAACTTTGCTTTTTTTTTCCTCTTTGAAAGTGTCTTGGTTATTGTTGTCTCAAAATATTGTACTTATTATATATTTTTGCTTAATAAGTGATTCATTTTGGTATCTTTTAGCTGAGTTCATTTTACTTTGATTTTTATGATGAAATTGGTGGGTAATGTTTGTATTCATACATGGCATACACTTAGGAAAGCAAGACCTCTCCTCTGACTGCCTGCACCCTCCTTTATATGCCCCTTCCCCATCCACTCTGCTTACTCACCAGGTGTGTGGATGGTGATCGGCCATCCTGAACTTTGAGATGGAAGTAGTTTAAATATATTCCAGTACATTAAAGAGATGATCACTAGTCATTTGCTTTGTGAAATGCTGTTTATTTTTCTCTTTTCATCAATCTCAAGTCTGCTGATCAGGCTGATCAGGCTGATCAGGATCACCTCTGTGGTGGTCCATGCAGAGAATGTGGGGATTTTTTTCAGGTGTATTGATAAAAATGTTTTTTGGGTTTCTCAATTACTAATATTAATGGAGCTGGGGTTTAGCTCACTTGGTAGAGAGCTGCTCCACACTCTGAGGACCTGGGTTCGAAAAATGAGAGAACAATGTGGCTGCGCACTCTGAAAAAAATCCCAAAACAATCAGCCATTGAAAACCCTGTGAAGGTTGCTATGAATCGGACCCAACTTGACGGCTCCTAACAACAACAGCAACATTGATGGAAAAGTTACTTTAGAAATTTTCTTTGACTTCTTCCTGAGGGATGATTTGAGATCTAGATAACTGGGGAAGAGACTTGTTTTACTCACTGTTTATTTTTAATAGCTAGTCTAGTCATAGGAGACTCAGTACCTTTGCTCTCATTCTGTGGCATTTGATTAATTAAAATTTCTCAGATAACTAAGCAAAGATAGTAGCCATCCTTCTTTAGGATAACCCCTTGGCTCCATTTAGTCTAATCAGTGCCAATTCTTATTTACTGAGTGTCAGGCATTGTGCTGGAACCTGACACACATTCCTGCTAAATTCTCACTGGAACCCTGAGAGTAGCCTCCCAGGCAAATGACAAGTTGAATAAATTACCTAAGAGTAATCAGTTTCTACATGGCAAAACAGAGATTCAAATCCAGAACCCTCAGCCCCAAGCCCTGAATTCTTTTCACTGTAGCACTTGACATCTGAGCATTTATTTCCATTTTTGCATCCTCGCTGAAAAGGAAAGAACAGGTTTATCTGGGAGCTCATCCAAGGCCCTGCACCCTGGGGTTGAGTGATCTGAGTTGCTGTGTCCATTTCCTGCTAGTTCACCCAGGCACCTAGCACACCATTTTTCTAGAATCTAGAATACATTTTAATAGTAGTTATTAATCTGTATGTAATGTTTTCTAATTTAGCCATCTTCAGGATGTTCATGTATCTTGCCTGCTTATTTTTCAAAGTGAAATTTATGATTTAAACATTTCTTGTTTATTGTTTGGGAAAGGCAACATTTGCAAAAATGTAGGCCCTTCTCACCCCATGACCCTTAGTTTTCCATTATTAAGAGTTCTTTAGAGTGACATATATAATTAAGATTTTATTTCCAAACTCCTGCTTTGGAAACGTAAAGATGTACTTTTCCCTATTCCTCCCACTAACTACATTCCTATTCCGTATTCCTCCCACTAACTACATCTGAGTGAAGTAGTGTCAGAGGAAGCCTGGTGGAGGGTCAGGATTTTCACTGTGGCTAAGTGGTAGCAAAGCCACACACCCTGTGGAATCAGTAGAGACCAGATGAGGAGTTGGACCCTTCGCCCCAGCCCAGCTATAACCAGGAGTCACCCTCCTCTTGGATATTAATAGATGCCTAGTGCAGAACCTGGGCTTCTGTCTTCACCTGACCAAAATGAGGCTGGAGCTGTATCAGAGAAAGTCAGAAAAAATGAAAGGTTTAAGTCTAGATCTAGAGTCTCAGAGCAATTTGAAAATGTCCAGATTTCAATTGAATACCCCTTGTTACACAATGAACTATAAAAATCTCAACTGAAAGAAAAAGAGACAAGCAGCAGATGCCAGCCCTGAGACAATAGAGATGTTGAAAGTATCTGACAAAGATTTTGTGTTTGATGATTTTGTGTTTGAGACATGATCTCCTTATTTTGCCCAGGCTGGTCTTGAACTCATAGACTCAAGGGAACCTCCTCCCTTAGACCAAGTACTGAGATGGTAGGAGTATAGCACGATGCCCAGTTTTTGACAAAGATTTCTAAAGCTCCCATGCTAAGAGTGCTTTAATATGCAATTATGAACATATTGTAAGCAGTTGAAAAAATGGAAAATTTCAATAAAGAAATAGAAATTCTCACCAAAATGGAAAATAAAAACTAAATGGGAATTTTAGAACTTTAGAAATTTAGAACTTCAAACTATAGTTATGAAAATACAAAACACAATGATGGAAGAAAGAGTGAACTGGATGACAGAATCATAATAATTGTCCAGTCTGAACAACACAAAAGAGGTTGAAATAAAGTGAACAGTGCCTTGGTGACTTTCAGACCTTTTCTGGTGACAGAAGCTCTAACCTTGCAAGTGGAGTTACGGAACTAGAAGAGAAAGAAGGCAGAGTGGAAAGAATCTTGAAGAAATAATGGCCCCAAACTTCTAAATTCCTAGAGAAACATGAAACTAAAGACTCAAGAAGAAATTAGAAATTAATAAAAGAAAGATAATTCCAAGGCTGGGCACAATGGCTGTAAACCCAGTGACTCGGGAGGCAGACGCATGAGGACTGTGAGTTTAAGACCAGAGGGATGTTGCACAACTTAGCAAGACTTTGTCTCAAGATAAAAAAAAATTTTAGAGTCTGAGGATGTGACTCAGTAATAGAGCACTTCCAAAGTATGTGCAAGCTCTGAGTTCAATTCCCCAGTACTACACAAACACAAAAACGTCTCAATAAGTTCCACCATAAGAACATAGAATTTTTATAAATTTTTAATTTTTTTCCAGCTTGATTGAGGCACAATTGAAAAAAATAGAACACACACACACACACACACACACATTGTGAAATGATTACCATAAACCAACTAATTAACCTATCCATCACTTCATACAGTTAATTTCTTGTGTGTTGTGTATAATATTTACCTCCCTTTATTGGTAATTGATGATGGGGTACAGAGTAATACAGCATTGGCTTTTACCATTATGCATCCTTTACATCACTTTTGGCAACACTTTTATCAGCCCACAATGTTTATGGAGCCTTGTGGTTAATATGTAGTAAAACTCAAATACACATTTGGGTTATATTCCCCTTTTTTCTAATGTACTCATGAAGTTGTGCTGTTTTCATTGAGGTCATTCTATTCCCCTTCATCCCTCTACATTGGCCCTCCTCCCCACCCCACCTTCTGCAGTCTTTGCTTCCCTCTGCTAGTTCCCTCACCCCTTTCTTTTTACTCTTTATGTTGTCCCTTCTTCGTTAATTTTAATTGTGCATTTTTAATATACTAATTATGTATAGGAGTTTTTCTTCCTTTAAATATGATTCAGCTCCCACATATGAGTGTGAACATATAGTATTTCTCTTTTTGAGCTTGTGTTTATTCACTTCAGATGATGTTCTCTAGTTCCATCTATTTTGCTGCAAATGACATTATTTCATTTTTTTATTGCTGAGTATTCTGTTTTGTATATGTACCATAATTTTTTATCCATTCTTCTGTTGATGGGCACCTTGGTTGGTTCCATATCCTTGCTATTGTGAAAAGTGCTGCTTTGAATATGGAGATGCAGGTGTCTCTGTGGTATGATGATTTGTCTCCCTTTGCGTATATTCCCAGTAGGGGTATGTTGTTGTTGTTGTTAGGTGCCATCGAGTCAGTATCCGACTCATAGTGACCCTCTGTACAACTGCAGAAACACTATTGTCAGTGCTTCTCTGCTGTTCATAGGGTTTTCAATGGCAGATTGATTTTTGGGAGGGGGTTGCCAGGTCCTTCTCCCAAGCCTACAGCTTCTGGTGTTCCCAGGAGGTCTCCCATCCAGGTATTAACCAGGCCCGACCCTGCTTAGCTTCCGAGATCTGACAGGATCAGATGCCACAGGGCTACAGCTGCAGGCTAGTAGGGGTATAGCTAGGTCATATTGCAGTTCTATTTTTAGTTTTCTGAGGTATCTCCATATTGATTTCCAAAGTAGTTGAACCAATTTACAGTCCCACCAACAGTATAAGAGGGCTCTTTTTTCTTCACAACCTCACCAGATTTGTTGTTATGTGTTTTGTTGATCTTGGCCATTCTTAAAGGAGTTAGGTGGAATCTCAGAGTTGTTTTGATTTGCATTTCCCTAATGGCTGTGGATATTGAACATTTTTTATGTGCTTCATAGCCTTATGAACTTCTTCATTTGAGAACTGACTGCTCAGTTCCTTTGCACAATTGTGTATTGGATTGTTATTTTGGGATCTGCTTTCTTGAGTTCTTTGTAAATTCTAATATCTCTCAGATATTTGGGATGTGAAAATTTTCTCCCATTCAGTGGGCTCTTCCTTAACTCTGTTGATTGTTTCCTTTGCTATACAGAGGCTTTTTAATTTCATATAATCCCATTTGTCTATTCTTGATGCAATTTCCTGAGCAATTAGTCTTATTAAGGAAATGCTTTGCTATGCCAGGTGTTGGAACATGCAGCCTATCTTTTCTTCTAGTAATTTTAAGGTTTCTAGTTTTATGTTGAGGCCTTTTATCCATTTCAAATTAACTCTTGTCCAAATTGAGAGGTTTGGATGTGTATTCTTTTTTCTGCAGATGGAAATCCAAGTTTCCTAGCGCCATTTGTTGAAGAGATTATCTTTTCTCCAATTTGCATCCTTAGCTCCTTTGTCAAAGATCAGGTGGCTGTGGATGCATAGGTATATCTCTGGGTCCTCAATTCTGTTCCACTGGTACTCAGGCCTATTTTTGTGCCAGTACCAAGCTGTTTTTGTCCCAATTGCCCTGTAGTATAGTTTAAAGTCAGGGATGTGATCCTGTCTGAACTAGTTTTGCAGCTTAGGAGTGTTTTGGATATACATTGTCTTTTGTGTTTCCATATGAATTTTTGGATTGTTTTTTCTATTTCTCCAGAGTTGGTCATTGGAATTATTTTATGGGCATGGAACTCAATCTGTAAATTGCTTTTGGTAGTATAGGCACTTTTACAATTTTGATTCCCCCTATCCATGAGCAGGGGAGGTCCTTCTACCTTGTAGTATTCTCTGCAATTTCTTTCTTTAAAGAACATAGAATTTTTAAAAATCAAACTAGACACAAAGCATGAAAGAAGGAAATACAGAAGTCCCCTACTTAATTGTGATTCAGCTTGTAATTTTAAGCTTATGATACTGTGAAAGTGATAATATGTTCAGTAGAAATCGTACTTCAAATTTGGGATTTTGACCTTTTCCCTGTCTAACAATATGCAGTGTGCCACACTCATGATGCTGGGCAGTAGTGCTGAGCCCCAGCTCCCAGCCAGCCCCATGAGCCCAGGGTAAACAACCAAGGCTCTACAGTATATTGTGTTGTTAAACTGGGATGTATGGGAGGGTAGGTATATTAAATGTACTTTTGACTGATGACATTTTTAACTTAAAATGGATTCATTTGGAGTAACTTCTTCATAAGTTGAGGAGCATCTATAAAAAGAAGCAACAAAACAAAAACAGAAAAATCAATGAAACCAAGAACCATTTCTTTGAAAAAGAATTCCAGTAAGACTACAAAGAAAAAAAGAAGTTACCAATACCAGGAATAAAATTGGTCACCACTACATATTTTACAGAGATCAAAAGAAGAATGGAAATAAGAAAGCAAACAGAAATAAACCTGTCCATACATAAATTTGAAGACTTAGAGTAAATTAACCAATTATTCAGAAAAATATAAACTACCAAGCCAGATATGATGGCATATGCCTGTAATCCTAGCACTTCGGAGGCTGAGTCAGGAGAATCACTGCAAGTTTGAGGCCAGACCACATAATGAGTTCCAAGATAGCCTGGGCTACAGAGTGAGTCCCTATCAAAAAAAAAAAAAAAAAAAAATCCTGTAAACCAAAAAAATTTACATGATCTCCTCTAGAAACAGAAGAGGAGGGAATACTTCCCAGTTTGTTTTGAAGCTAGTATTACCAATACTGAATTGAGACAATAATAAAAACTACACTTCATCTCTCATACATTACATATAAAAGTCCTTAACAAATTATTAAATAGAATTCAGCAATATAAAAATTATTTTTTGAAGGTTTGAATTTTATTTTTATTTTATTTTTACTTTGCAAGATAAACTTTATTGTATATATTTGAGGTTTACAACATGGTATTATAAGATGAACAGCAATGTTACCTTAGTGAAACAACATATTCATTGTCTCAGTTATGTTAGATCTCTGAGCTTGTGTATCCTATATATCTGCCTACTTTGTATCCTTTGAACAACTTCTCACTAGCCTCCCCACAACTATCTCTGTATTTTTTTACTATGTTTTTAATTCCATGTGTAAGTGAGATCATAGAGTGGATTTTCTTTTTTTCCTGTGCCTGTTTTTTTTTTTCACTTAGCATAAAGTCCTTTGAGTCTGCATATGTTGTGGAAAATGACAGGATCTCCTTTTCAAAGCAAAATACCAGTAACATTCCTCTGTGTGTGTGTGTGTGTGTGTGTGTGTGTGTGTGTGTGTGGTTGTGTGTGTGGTTGTGTGTCCTTTATCCATTTGTCTATTTATCAACACTTAAACTGTCTCCATATCTTCAGTATTCTGAGTTATGTGAGTGGACAGGGAAGTACAGATATTTTTATGAGGTAATTTCATCTCTTTCGAGAGTATACTTAGGATTACTATGTTAACAGTTTTAATTTTTTCTAGGAAAATTTCATACTGTTTTTCATAATGGCTATCCCAGCTGTATCCTCCCCTAATATAAGAAGAATTATACACAGTGTCCAATGGGGATTTGTTATAGGAATGCAAGGCAGGTTCAATATTTGAATTTGAAACTGATATTTGTTTTTCAGTATAGTCCCTATATTGCAAGCCAACAAAGAAAAATTCCATGATCATGTTAATCAATTCAGAAAATGAATCTGACCTAATTCAATATCACTCATGACAAAATTAAGACCCTCAGAAATAGAGAGAACATTCTCAACTTGAAGAATGCCTATAAAAAATCTTAAAGCACATTATGCTTAGCAGTGAGGTTTTCTTAAGTTCTGAACATGTAGCAGATATTCAACTGCCTGCTCATCACCTCTACTGAGATATTTAACAGGCATCTCAAAATTAACATGTTCAAAGCCACATCCTTGCTTTACCTATCCCTAAACCTACTCTTGACTGTCTTCTCCAACTCATTAAATGTCACAAATAATTGGCTACTTTATAAAAATCCTTGGAGCTTTCTGGAATCTCATCCATTTTGTCACAACAAACACCAGTTCTTCTACATATGTCCTCACAATGTGTCCATGGCTTGTTTCTATTCTGGATTATTGCATTTGCCTGTAAGCTGCTCCCTCTGGCATATCTTGGCTCCATCAATCTGTTCTCCACACAGCAGCTTGAGTGCCTTTTACATATTAAATCAAACTGTTATCTCTTGCTGATTAAAACCCTTCAATAGCTTTCTAATGATGCTAATAAAGGCAATTTTGTAGTCTCTAAAATATGGAAACATTTTTACAATCGTTCCTGAATAATACTAGCTCATTGTTTATTATCTAAGAAATATTTATTGAGAAACAGCTATGAGCTGGAAACCTCATGGATATTGGTACTATAACTGTGGAAAAAATACACCTGGACATCAGATTTGCAGACTTAAAACTCAGGGGAGAATACAGATTGGCAGTTATTATTATAGCAGCCTCAGTGATAAGGATATGAGTGTTGTGAAAGCATTTGGAAAGGGTACTTTTCCAGAGGGGGAAAATAAAGGCAGACCTGTAACATAAATAGAAATAAAGCAAGTGAGCAGTTGGTAAAAGAGGAGGAGAGGGAAGATGAGTGGGGCCAAATCCCACAGTGTGGACTTTGGGGAAGTATCAGAATAGTTAGGAGGAGTAAGGAGGGTGCAGACCACACAGAACCTCATAGATTATGTTAAGGCCTTTGGGCTTTATCTTAAGAAATTCCAGCCTCTAAATTGAAATTATAAATTAAAGCATTACAGATAAGAGTGTGACATAAGATTTCTATTTTACATGTTTATTAGACTGCAGTTTGGGGGATGAATCAGACAACACTAGTGACAAAGATGAGCAGTAATGGTGACTGGGCCAAGGAAGAGCCCAGAGAGATGGAGAACAGGAACATAGTCAAGAGACAAGAGAGAAGATGGATAGCACTTGTCAGAGAAAGGAGGCAGAGGGGTTGCCCAGGTTTCCGATTGTTGTTGTTGTTAGGTGCCGTCGAGTCGGTATCTGACTCATAGCAACCCTCATAGGGTTTTCAATGGCTGACTGTTTCAGGATTGCCTTGGGAGTGGATTGCCAGGCCCTTCTCCCATTTTTGCGGTGCTGGGAATTGAACTCGGGGCCTCAGAGACTGCAGCGCAGCGCTCTACCCACTGAGCCAAATCCCAGCCCCAGGTTTCCGATAGAGTGTATAAAAAGAAGGCACAGCTTTCTACAGAAGATGATGGGTTCAAATTTGTATATGATCAGTGTGACTTTCCTATGGGACTTCCAAAGTGAGAGGTCTCATGGGCAGTTATAAATTTGGTTTCAGGAATGTGGGTAAGGACATGGAGCTGGTAGATATCTGGGATAGAGATTAGCATTTTTTCCTCCCTGAGTAGTTACTTATCTCTAAGTATTAAGTATGGTCTAGGGATTATAAATTGTATGCTCTTTGTTACTGTACCAAGAAGAGGGATATGTTTTGGCTTGTTAAAACTTGCTGGTAAATTGTGTTTACTTTTAAGAGTCAGTGATCCTTGAATGAAGAGGCTACTTGGCTGCAATTCAGAAGTGGAGACTTCCTCCTGTTGCTAAATAAAAAGTGGTATATGACACACAATGTTCTAGAACTTCGCTGTTACATGATTTTTAATCTGAGGTAAACTGAGGTGCTTTGTTGGTCTGTTTGACTGCTGTAACAAAATACCATTAATTGAGTAGCGTATAAACATGAGGAACTTATTTTTAACAGTCCTGGAGGCTGAGAAGTTCAAGATCAAGGTGCCAGGTGATTCAGTGTCTAATGAGGGCTACTTTTTGGTTCACAGTGCTTTGCCACATCCACATGGTAGATGGGTGGAGGGGTTCTTTTCAAATCTCTTTATAAGGACACTAATCTCATTCATTGCCTACAGCAGTAGCACTGTGGCATCCAATCCCGTCAGATCTCAGAAGCTAAGCAGGGTCAGGCCTGGTTAGTACATGGATGGGAGACCTCCTGGGAACACCAGATACCATAGGCTTGGGAGAAGGACCCAGCAATCCATGCCCAAAAATCAATCCACCATTGAAAACCCTATGAATAACAGAGAAGCACTGACAATGGTGTTTCACCTGTTGTACGTAGGGTCACTATGAGTCGGACACCAACTCAATAGCACCTAACAACAACAAATCTCATTTATTAGGGTCCTGCCATTTCTACCTAACCACTTCCTAATAACACTGCTTCTTAATATGTTAGGATTCCAGCATAGACTTGAGGGGAATACAAGCATTCAGACCATCATGGATACATTTCTTCATACATCGTGGTTGAGAATGCAAGCTCAGGAGCCAGACCACCTGGCTTTGAATTCTGGCCCTGCCACCATTTACCAACAGTGTGTTCTTGAGCAAATTATTTAAGTTCTCTGAGTCTCTTTTGTCACTTATAAAGTGTCGTATGTTGTGAGGATTGCATTAATGTAAAGCATTTACAGCAAAAATAAATGTAGCTGTCATGGTTACTGTTACTGTTGTCGCTAATAGATCGGGCACAGTTTATGAGGTGGTGGAGGCCTTCATTAATGCTGTGGCATGTACTTGAGGGCGTTCTGAGTGTAAAGCAGAAGAGCATGCATGCATTCCTGAGATAGCTTCCTGAAGACAGGATTGAAGCGCTGTAGGATGACAGCTCTTCTCCTACCGTTTCCTTCCTTCTAATTATGGGAGTGGGTGGATGTGTATTAGGAGGAAACTGGAGGTTGTTAGCTGCATCTTAATAAGGAACTGGGAAAATATTAGAGTACTTCCATTTCTTCTGTTATCATTAATGACATTTTGTCACAGACTTGTGGATCTTAGTTCTCAGCTAAAAAGAAAGCATTTCCATGTAGGTTTCTCCATTCTATGAAAAATAAAAAATTTTGTATTTAAACTTATACATGGATAAAAGTTATAATAAGGATGTTCTTTTTTCTTTTCTGAAAAGCTTTACTTTTCATTTATAATCAAAAATGAAAGGAGGAAAGAAGACAGAACAATATTCATATGTGAGCATATGGCCCAAAGCACTGGTGTTGGGATCCAAGCCAGTAAAAATGATTGTAAAAACCTGGGGCAGCAGCACTAAACACTCAGTGTCCTTAGGAGGTGGCCACTTAGCATGGTCAGTCAGATATAGCTGTTTCTTGATCTTCCCTGGACACTTGCTATGAAACATAAATTCATTTGGAGAGACAGAAAGTCAAGTCATGCCTATGTGATTGTTATTTTTTATTGCTGTATTCTTTTTTGTGAACTAATGTTTTACTTTGAATTTCACAGGAGTTCGAAAGTGATTATGTTATATTTAAGTCCAAAACTTTGGATTTTGACAAAAGGCTCGGGACTCTTCTTTGTGAAGGTTTCTGTAACTGCAGTGGTTTGGAAGCTGCATTTAAGGTTAGTTCTGAGAAGCTACCATGAAAATGAATAAGTTAGACTGTTAGATGAAAGGGATGAATACATTCCTTTCTGATTCTGTAAAGGATTAACTAGAGTAGTCTAATTCCTTTCAAATTTACCTCAATTAATAGTAAACTTTGAATAATACACTAGTGAATAATGTTTAGTTAGCCAAGGTCATTTTTAGAACATTTAACTATTGATCTTTTCTGGCATTTACAGTATTTTAGCTCTCATTACCTTTAGAGCAAGTTTGGCCTGGCCAATGAAATATTGATTTGACATTAAGCCACAGTTTAAAGTGAAAAATACCTATTCATTCAGGAATTCTTTTCTTCACTGTTGTTTACATATGTGCGGTTTACCTGCCTACTTTATCTGAGTGACACAAATATAACAATGTATATACTGTATTTCATCACATTTGTTGTTGTTGTTGTTAGGTGCCATCAAGTCGGTATCCAACTCATAGTGACCCTCTGTACAACAGGGGAAACACAATTGCCAATGCTTCTCTGCTGTTCATAGGGTTTTCAATGGCAGATTGATTTTTGGGAGGGGGTTGCCAGGTCCTTCTCCCAAGCCTACAGTTTCTGGTGTTCCCAGGTGGTCTCCCATCCAGGTACTAACCAGGCCCGACCCTGCTTAGCTTCCGAGATCTGACGGGATCGGATGCCACAGGGCTACAGCTGCAGGTCATCACATATAAGACATTGTTAATTATCAGATACATTATTTATGTGTCAATAAGGAAAACAATGCTGCCAAGTAATTATGATTTCCATTGATTACATAGTGTATTTGAATTTCAGAGATGTTTATGAAAGAATGTTTTGTCATAGAACTGATTAAATAAAGGTGGATGTGATAGTGCATACCTATAATCTTAGCACTTGGAAGATTAAGGACTGTGAGTCCCAAGCCAATCTGGGATACATGGTGAGACCCTGTCTCAATTAAAAAATAAAATAAAACTGAGATGAAGTATATATGTATTAAGAATTGTATAAAAGAAAAACATTTTGATAATTCCCCCAAATCAAAAGTTTGTAGTATAGGAATAGAAGCACCATGTGAAACTTGCTTGCCAAAGAAAATTGTAAGTCAAGTGTAAAATTAATAATTAGGTAATATCCCCAAAGAGATAATGTATATCCTAAGAAACACAGTTGGGAATCATATGAACTATTTGTTGAGAATGTTGGTGCAAAACAACAAAGCAGACAGAGTTTTTCCAAAGGTATTGTTTGACTTTGACCTTCAAATTCCAATGAATTGGCTACACAGGGGTGAAGCCATCAGTGTCCTCTGTCTTAAGTTGAACATTTAAACATGGAAAATTCATGAGGATGAAATGATACTTTGTAAAAAAAAATACTTTTCAGTGAAACTGAGATGATATTAGTGTTCTAATCTCATGTGTCAGGCACAATTACTATTATATTTAACACTGTTGCTATTTTTCTTAGATAAGATATGCATAAATACTCCTCTTGGATAAAAATGACAATATATTCAGATACTCTTTTGAAACCTTTCCCACTTATCAAAGAGTCATCAATGCTTTTCTTGCCTTTATGTCTGAATTCAACAATACTATTTTTTAACATCTGTATTGTGATCTATCATATTCTTATTGAAACTCATTTCATGCTTTTGCAAGTAACTGGAAGAAAAAAATGGATAATGAGATCCTAGCTACAGAGATTTCTAATTTTGTCTAATAAGAAATCTAACTTTTTGCCTTTCTTACAATCATTAATATGGACTCTATTAAAGCACATACTGTTAATTTCTTCCAAGCAGTATTATTTCTTACTTTATTCTCATGTAATTATAAAAAGCTTTCCATATACTTGTACCATGTCTACTGAAAGTAGACATGAAAAAAAGTAAGATGAAACCATGTCCTATAAACTTTGCAATGGTGGGGCATCATCCTATAGCTTTTGTTAGGTATAGGTTGCCTTCTGCCTTGCCTTGTAGACAACAGGCACTTAATAATGGACTAACAGGTAATTTGAATATTGAAATGATACACCAATGAGGGTAAACTTCTAGACGAGTAATGGCAGAAGAAAAAAAAATTACAGGGTGATGTACTTCAGAGAAAAAAATGATTTTAACCATAGGAATAGGCTGATATATTTTGGCCATTTATTATTGGCTCCAGAAAGAAATATTTGTAGGCTGTTCTCTAAGCAAGGGCTTTCCTCAGCTGTATCTCCAGCCCTGTAGGCCATTCTCTGAAGATGATACTTTGATGTCTGCTCTTGTCAAAGACATGGCCAGAAGAGAACTAAACACTGCTGCACTCTGATATAATAAACCTGTAGTACTTTAAAGCCTAGAGTGCTGGCACTCAGTAAAGACCAGAACAAAACACTAATTAATGGCCTTCTAAAATTTGCATGAAGGTAAACTGAAAAGCATCTAAAAAAGACTTAGACAATATGTAGGTTGAATATTCATAATCCAAAAACATGAAATCCAAAGTGCTCTAGAATCCCAAACTTTTTGAGTTCCAGGAGGATGCCACAGGTGGAAAATTCCACACTATGAAACTGTTTCATTCACAAAACTGTCACAAAACATTATATAAAACTACTTTCATATGTGTACAGTACAATGAAATGTAAATGAATTTTGTGTTTAGATGTGGGCTCCATCCCCAAGATGTCTCGTGTATATGCAAGTATTCTAAAGTCACCAAAAATATGAAATTGGTAGCACTTCTAGTCTCAAGCATTTCAGATAAGACATATTTAACCTATGTTTGAAAACTACAAAACTGTGACATGTACAGGGTTCAGATGCCCACATTTAAAAAAAAAAAAAAAAAAACTTTGAAAGAGACAAAACTAGGAAAAATAAATATGGACTACTCTGGACAATGGCAGCAGAGTTATGAAAAGCTGTTTCACATTACCAAACTGAGAAATAAAATTAAGTTAAACCTCTTGGATCTTAAACAGGATATTTTAGGGAAAGAAACCTGGTGGGAATCAATTTTAGTTTTTTGGAGTCAATGTGAGGGAAAACATCTATATTCTTCATAAAATTGCTCTTATTTCTGTAAAAAGAAAGAGGATCCACTGACATTTATTTTTATCCTGGAGGGTAATTTTACATATTTGTGATGATAAATAATTATATATATGAGTATACTGCCTGAAAGGTTGAAACTTCTCTTTCTACTTTTTGGAGTCATAACAAAAAATATTTTCTCTATATCTTTGTTCTTTCATGTTGTTTTTAGATGCCATTGAGTCAGGTCCAACTCATACTTGGCATTAAGTACCACTAAGCAGGTGGGCTAGATGAGGTGTAACTTGAAATCTTTTGGTCTTATTTCACTTATGATAAGTGTTTAAAAATGGTATTGTGAAATGAACGTGTTTCCTGGTTGTTGCTGGGGTACACTTCTGTGTTGGCTCTATGAGGCAGTGTTGACTTTTGAATTTACATGAAGCTGAAACTCAACAAAGCAATGGCTATGAGAACAAAGTTAATAATTTATATTTTGCTAGGCAGCTAGAATTTCCTGGCTGATATTTTTGGACTGCAGTTGACCAGTAGTAACTAAAACTGTGGAAAGCATAATCTTGGATAAGTGGGGACTTCTGCGATGTCACGTTCAATGGCATTTTAGGTGATAAGAGGCTAAATAGTGAGGCACAGACCTAGGTGCCAAGTGACCAGATTTAAATCCCTGCTCTGCCACTAGCAGTATGAACTTGGGCAAGTTGCCTGGGTTCCTCATCTGGAGCATGTGATAAGAGCATTTGAAGGCCCTTAACATGTACTGCCTGGGACATAGCACTACACAGATGTTGTTTGGTACTGTCGAGTCAGTTCCAACTCATAGTGACCCTATGTATAATAGGATGAAACACTGCCTGACACTGTGCCATGCACATGATCTTTTTATGTTTGAGCCCATTGTTGCAGCCACTTTTCTTCTCATTTTGAATCATACCACATCAGCAAATGGAGATCCCACAGGCTTCACTCCTTTCCCGTCATTAAGGTTGACTCTACTTTGAAGAGGCAGGTCTTCCCCAGTTGTTTCTGAAATGCTTTCCAGCCTAGGGGGCTCATTTGCTGACACTATATCTGACAGTGCTTCTCTGCTATTCATAGGATTTTCAATGGCTAATTGTTTCGAGGGTGGCTGCTGGGTCCTTCTCCCTAGTCTGCCTTAGTCTGGAAACTCAGCTGAAACCTGTCTACCATGGGTGACTCTGCTGGTATCTGAAATACCAGTGGCATAGCTTTCAGCATCACAGCAACATGCAAGCTGACAGACATGTGGAGGAAATAGACATTAGCTACATAAAAATATTAATCCCTTCATCTTTCAATGAAAGCCATTTCAAGCTAGCACATGAAGGAATCCACATGAGCAGCAAACAAGATAGGAGGCTAATGGGAATCTAAGGTTGCCTCACTTAGATAGCCTAGCTTCATGGTAAGGGGTACTGGAGGTTAGTTTGAAATCCCAGAGCCTTCACAGAGAGAGGAGAATGCAGACCTTCACTCTTCTGGACTGTTGATAATGTGATCCTGTTCTATTCACTCTGCCTACTTTCTCTCTGTCCATTCTCCATTGCCTTCCTCTGCTTGCTGGTGGTTTCTGTCCTCTCATAGTTTAACCATCATAGATTCACCTAGCTATATGCTGACTTCTTTGAGAAACTGAGAATCTGATTGCCTTGGGGTGTTTATTTGAACACAGGCATCCATGTGAAAGGAGGAGTCTACCTGTGGAGTGGTTGTTTTGGAAGCAGTGGCCACTGGTTCTCTGGGACACTGTTAGAGGTGGCTAGGTCTCAAGGGTGCAGTAGAGACCAAGGGCAAGTCAGGCATCATCTCTGGTACATTTGGTATAATTATTGATGGTATGAGCTGGGATTTAGTTCAGTTGGTTGAGTGCCTGCTCTGCAATCTCTGAAGAAGACCTGGTTTGATCCCAAGCACCACAAAAATGGGAGAAGGATGTGGCAGCCCACTCCCAAAACAATCTTGAAACAATCAGCCAATGAAAACCCTATGAAGGTCACTATGAGTCAGACTTGACAGCACCTAACAGCAACAACAATTGATGGTATGACCAGGAGGGTCTCCATGTGGATATGGATTGTCTTGCATCTAAAAAATACTTAAGTAGGCAGGAAAAACAGATGGCATGTGCAGAAGTCTTGCTTCTATTCTTACATATGCAAACCATCTTCAAAAATGCTTCCTGACATCCAACAGGAAGTAGAATTAGCTATGAGTAGAGATCACTGGTAGTCACTGGCTCATCTCTCATCCCTCTCAATTTCTTTTCTTTTCTTTCTTTCTTTCTTTCTTTTTTTTCTTTTCTGGTACTGGAGGGTTGAACCCAGGGCCTCCTGCATGCATGCTTTGCAAGTGCTGCACCACTGAGCTATACCCCCAGCCCTTTTTTTCACTTTTTGAGACAGGGTCTTGCTAAATTATGCAGACTGCCTCTGGTCTTGAACTTTGTAATCCTCCTGCCTCTGCCTCCTGAGTCACTGGGATTACAGGCGTGTGCCACCACTCCTGGTATCCCTCTCAATTTCCACTGAGTAAAAGAATTAAAAGAATTTGGTTTATTGGATACATAGGAGTTTTAAGAAGATGCAAAAATATATTTTACATTTTAGGGCATTGTGAGTACTCCTAGGGTTCTAGACTTTAGTCATATAAACAAGTTTAATGAGAAAAGGAGCTGAATATTTGTATTAAAAATTCATAGTTCTTAACCTTGCTTTAACTTTGATTTTTATAGCTTTTGACCATATTTGGGAATTTTCTAGAGAAACCAGTTGTCATGGAAATTTTCAGCCCACATTTCAGCACATTAGTGAACATGTTTAATGCAGAGTTGGATATGTGTAAGCAATTATATAATGAACACATGAAACAGGTAAGAGGTGGTAAGGTTGAGTATATTCATAATATCATTTTTGAGGATAATGGCCATCAACTAGAACTATATATGATTATACCTAAAAATAAAAATAAAAATTAGAAATAAGCACTAAAAGTATTATGCTTGGTTTCCTTATAAAGATAGAAAACTTGCTTTGGGATCATAACTCCTCTATTAATCAAGTTATCAAACATGATTTATACTGCTATAAAAGTGCCAAAATGAGCAGTTACATACATGATTTGAAGCAACCTTGATTGAAAGTTCCAATTTTTCATGTTCAAAATATCTACTTGCAGATTGAACATGGACATGTTATTCTTAACAAGAATATGCCATTTACATCTGGTAATATCAAATGGGCCAAAGAAGTCCTTGAACGACTTCAAATGTTTTGGTCAAACTTTGCATCTCTCCATTATCTGTAAGTAGTCAGGCTTCTTTCATGGTAAAGTATCCTAATATTACAGATGGTTTTTACCCAGGGCAGTGAGCTGTTCATATGAGCACTTAAGAAGTTGTTGCCTTATTTCTTTCACTGGTTGGGTTTGGAGAGGGCATCATTTCCTTCTATTTGGAATATTTTTAACATGTTCTTATAACCTCACATATTTATTAGCTTTCAGGTACTTTTTTTTCACTTCTTTTCATCTACAATATGTTTGGAGTTTTGGGTGGTTATTCCTTTCTCCAATAACAAACATACCTATTGTTATGCAGTTCTTTGTGCCTTTTTCATCTCTTGCTAGAAATTAGTAACTTGTTGCTGTTGATATTTAGTAAAATCTTTGAAGCTCCGTTCATTTATAACTAAATCTTTTAAAGTTAAAGCAACTCAGAAGCATTATGTGGTCTTTGTTGTTTCTCTTCCTGGTTGTTTATAATGTATTACATCATATTGTATATATGTTATATGGTATATTATAAAAGAAACAGAAATCTATTGATATTTAGGAAAATAGAAACACTTTATTCCTATAGATTCTTGGATAATCCTGATGAAGTTGCAGTTTATCAGAAGTATATGGAAATGATCACTTTGTTAGACCAATTTGAAAATCATGTCTATAGTGAATGGAAAAGTAATGTGGATCAAATTTGTGAATTCAATTTGAATCAACCATTGGTTAAATTCAGTGCCATAAATGGTCTTCTTGGTGTCAACTTTGACCCAAAGGTAGGGATTTGATTTTCTAAGATGTTTTATAGATTCTATTCTTATCATAAGTATATTTCTGAAATACTTTTTGATGTACTTACGTCCAATCAAATATACTTTATTTTGGGAAAATGTCAGTGCTATGAAGAATACAAATGTAAACTTCTAGAAAGGTTTGGTTTAGAGATTTATTTCCCAAATTCCTTATTAAGTATTTTTTATTATTTTGTCTTATAATTAATTCTTTACAACCCTACTCTTCATAGTGAACTCCTGAGGGAGGGTCCATTACATTTCTTTTTTGTGTTCTGTGTTTCTGGCAAGTGTTTGGCCCTTGATAACTTAGTAAATGTTAGCTCAACTGAATCAAATCTTCAGATTTTACCAGATGTTTTCTGGTGTGAATATTTTCCTAACATATACTAGTGTTTTAGTTAATTAGAACTTTATGATGTAAATTAAGATTTGGGGAATCCACAGTTTAAATGGAATAAATACTTGTCATGCTTTTGGTAGGTAATGAAAAATTTCTATTTGTCCTAATTTCTTTCAAAGGGAAAATAAGCATGTATGTGATGGTTAAATTGTTGGTAAATAAAAATCATTCTGTTAAAAATATAAAACAACAACAAATATATAACAACATATTTAAAATAATATTAAGTTAAACAATATCCAGGATGAATATTGCCTTATTGAACAGATCTTTTGATGTCCCATGATATATCATGTAACAAAAAGAAATTGCATGCTCCCTTAATAATTTTATCATAACTTTTTTACAACTTAACAGTGAGAGTGTATATAACTTATATAGCAGTTTGTATGCATGTGTGTATATAAATTATGCAATACATACATATATAATATTAGATGTGTATATATATAGGAGAAGGACGTGGCAATCTACTCTTGAGGCAATCCCGAAACAATCAGCCATTGAAAACCCTATAAGGGTCACTATGAGTTGGACATGACTTGACAGCACCTAACAAGAACAACTTATATGTGTATATTTATATGCATATGTATTTTAAACAACTTATTGTCAAGTGTTTTAGCTTTCTGGGTAAGAGGCACAAATAAGTTTTCTATTCACTTATCATGGATATGCTTTATAGTTAAAAGTAAGGTTATTTGTAACTTTGTTTTTTTATTGGAAATTTTTAATGTACAACTTAATGTGTTTCATTCTGACATACATTTCATTGTGACATTTCCATATATGCATTTTGTTGTACATTGCACAGATAAGTTCCCCCTTACCCTCTTGTGCACTTCCTCACTCCATCCCAGCCCCCCACCAAAGACTTCTCTTCCATTTGCATGTCATTTTGTGGTAATATTTTTCTATATATCTTTGGATCCCAATTATGTTTAAGATCAAAACTTTTTCTATAGTGAACTATCTCTTTACATTGTCAGTACTATTCCATGAATTTTCTAGCCCATCTGTATTATTATCATTCTTTGGTATTATTAGTGTTATTACAATTATTTCCAGAATTATTAAAGTTGGGCTGTTCACCCTGAGGTCACCCCCTCCCCAATTCCTTACTCCTCCTTGTTTCTCCTCCCCCTTCTCCTCTCCCAGGATTTCCTTCTTTTGCTAGATCCTTCCCTCCTCCTTTTGTACTCCCCAAATTGTCCCTTCTCTGCTAAACTGACTTTAGCTTTTTATTATTTTCTGACCTCCACATAGGATTTTTTCCTTCTTTTAATTTTTGACTCAGTTCCCACATGAGTGAGAACATGTGGTATTTCTCTTTCTGGGCTTGTGTATGTTCACTTAAAATAATTTTCTCCAATTCCATTCATTTTGCTGCAAATGGCATTATTTAATTTTTTTTTATTTTTGAGTAGCATTCCACTGTGTGAATGTATCATAGTTTTTTTATCCATTCTTTTGTTGGTGGGCACTTTTGTTGATTCCATATCCTTGCCATTGTGAAAAGTGCCGCATTGAACATGGTGATGCAGGTGATTCTGTGGTATGATGACACATCTCCCTTTGGGTAAATTCCCAATAGTGTTACAGCTGGGTCATACGGTAGATCTATTTTTAGTTTTTTAAGATACCTCCATATTGATTTCCAAAGTGATTGGACTAATTTACAGCTCCACCAGCAGTGTAAGAGGGTTACCTTTTCTCTGCAACCTCGCCAGCATTTGTTGTTATTTGTTTTATTGATCTTGGCCATTCTTACTGGTGTAAGGTGGAATCTCAGAGTTGTTTTAATTTGCATTTCCCTAACGGCTAGGGACAGTAAGCATTTTTTCATGTGTTTCATGGCTTCATGGGCCTCTTCACTTGAAAACTGTTGGTTCAGTTCCTTTGCCCATTTGTGTATTGGGTTATTTGTTTTCTTCTATATAAATTCTGGTAATTGGACCTCTGTCCGATGTATAGGATATGAAGGTTTTTTCTCATTCAATGGGTATTTCCTTGACTCTGTTAATTGTTTCCTTTGCTGTACAGAAGCTTTTGAATTTCATGTAATCCCATTTATCTATTCTTGCTGCAATTTCTTGAGCAATTGGAGTCCTATTAAGGAAATACTTTCCTATGCCTATATGTTGTAGCATATTGCCTATCCTATCTTCTATTAATTTTAAAGTTTCTGGTTTTATGTTGAGGTCTTTTATCCATTTTGAATTAATTTTCTTGCATATTGTAAGATGCAGGTTGGTTTTCATTTTCCTGCAAGAGGATATCCATGTTTCCCAGCACCATTTATTGAAAAGACTATCCTTTTTCCAATTTACTTGCTTTGCTCCTTTGTCAAAAATAAGGTGGCTATAGGTATGTTGAGGTATTTGTGGAACTTCTATTCTGTTCCACATGTCTTCAGGCCTATTTTTGTTTTAGTATCAAGCTGTTTTCGCTACCACTGCCCTGTCATATAGATTAAAGGCTGGGATTGTGATTCCACCTGCACTACTTTTGCAGCTTAAGAGTGTTTTTGAAATCTTTTGTGATTTCATATGAATTTTTGGATTGCTTTTTCTATTTCTGTAAAGTCAGTCAATGGAATTTTAATGGGAATTGCATTAAATCTATAGATTGCTTTTGGTAGGATAACCATTTTTACTATATTGATTCTCCCTTCCCAGAAGCCGGGAAGGTCCTTCCATCTTCTAGTATCCTCTGTGATTTCTTTCTTTAATGTTTTGACATTTTCTTGTAGAGGTCTGTAGGATCTTTGGTTAGACTGATTCCAAGGTACTTAATTTTCTGGTGGCTATTGTGAAACATACTGTATCTGTAATTTCCTTCTCTTCCTGCTTACAGTTGGTGACAAGGAAAGCTATTGATTTTTTTGTGTTAATTTTATATCCTGCCACTTTGCTGAAGGAGTTGATTAGATCTAAAAGTTTTCTGGATGAGGTTTGGGGGTCTTTTAGGTAGAGTATCATGCCATCTGCAAATAATGATAGTTTGACCTCTTCATTGCCAATCTATATCCCTTTGATTTCTTTCTCTTGTCTGATTGCCCTGGCAAGAACTTTAATTACATGTTAAATAGAATAGAGAGTGGACATCATTGTCTTTTTCAAGATCTCAGAGAAAATGGTTTCCGTTTTTCTCCATTTAATATAATGTTGTCTGTAGGTCTGTCATAGATGGCTTTATGATGTTAAGGTATTTGCCTGTTATGCCTATCTTCTCCAAGGCTTTTATCATAAACAGGTTTTGCACTTTTTTGAAGGCCTTTTCAGCATCAATTGAGAAGATCACATAATTTTTGTTTGCCAGTCTCTTGATATAATTGATTTCTATATATTGAACAGGCCTTGCATCTGTGGAATAAATCCCACTTGGTCATGGTGAACAATCTTTTATGTTGCTGGATTTGGTTTGCCAGGATTTTGTTAAGGTATTTTGCATCTGTGTTCATAAGGGAAATTGGTCTATGATTCTCTATCTTAGATGAATCTTTTCCTGGTTTAGGTATCAGGGTGATGGAAACTTCATAGAATGAGTTGGGAGTGTTCTCTCCTTTTCTACTTTTTGGAATAATTTGAGGAAGATAGGTATTAGCTCTTCTTTGAAAGTTTGGTAAAATTCTGCTGTGAACCCATCAGGACCTGGGCTCTTTTTTGTTGGGAGACTCATTATAACCTTTTCTATTTCAGTAAATGGGCTTGTTTAGGTCACTTATGTCTTCTGGGGTTAGTTTTGGTAAGTCATGTGTGTTAATAAATTTATCCATTTCTTCTGTATTTTTGGGAACACAATCTTTCAAAGTAATCCCTGGGGATTTTCTGTGTTTGATTGTAGTTGATTCTTATGGTCCTGCTTTCCTTTCTAATCTTTACTATATTAGTTTTTTTCCTTTTTCTTTTTGATAATATTGGCCAGAGTGTCTATTTTATTAGTTTTTTCAAAGAACCAGCTCTTCGTCTTATTAATTTTTTGAAATATCTTTTTAGATTGTAATTGGGATACTTCTGCCTGTATTTTGGTAATTTCTTTCTGGATGTTCCTTTTAGGATTTATTTGTTGTTGATTTTCTAGGGTCTTAAGGTGTGTCATTAGGTCATTTATTTGGCACTTCTCTACCTTATTGATGAAGGCACTTAATACTATAAACTTCCCTCTTAAAAATGCCTTTGCTATATCCCATATGTTTTGGTAGGATGTGTTTTCATCATCATTTGATTGCAGGAATTTTTTAAATTCCATTTTGATTTCATCAACAACCCATTGGTCATTCAGCACTGTATTATTTAGTCTCCATGAGTTTATAAAATTTCTGGAATTATTGTTGTTATTGAGTGCCAATTTTATTCCATTGTAGTCTGTTAAGGAACAGGGAATAATTTCTACTTTTTTGTATTTATTGAGGGAATTCTTATGGACTAGCATATGATCTATCTTGGAAAACATTCCTTGTTGACTTGAGAAGAATGTGTATTGCTCAATGTGTGGATGGAATATTCTGTATATATCTGTGAGATGAAATTGGTTTAGGGTGGAGACTAGATTGATCATTTCTCTGTTGGTTTTGTGTTTTGATGACCTCTCTCTTTGTAACAGTGGGTTATTGAAGTCTCTCATATTTATTGTGTCATGCCCAACAAAGTTCTTTATGTCCCATAAAGTTTGTCTTATAATGCTAGGTGCCCCAGTATTTGGAGCATATATATTTAGAAATGTTATTGGTTCCTGGTTGGTTGTTCCTTTTATTAATATGCAGTGTCCTTCTTTATCTCTTCTAATTAGTTTTGGATTGAAAGTTAATCTATCTGATATTAGAATTGCAACATCTGCTTTTTTTGTTTGTTTCCATCCTGCTTGGTATATTGTTTTCCAGCCCTTAATTCTCAGTCTATTGTAGTTTTTGTGCATTAGATGGGTTTCCTGAATACTACATACTGAGGTTTTGTGTTTTTTCATCCAATTGGCCAGTCTCTGTCTCTTAATTGTTAAGGCCACTTACATTAATAGTGATTATTGAGTAGTATCTATTGTTATGGATCCATTCATTACATGTTACTGGTTTATGAATCATGGTTGCTTTGTTCCTTTCTTGGTTTGCACTCAGCTATTCAAGTCTTTGATTATCTATGTATGGTTGTATTATCTCACCTGGATGCAGTAATTGATTTACAATCCTCTGTAGAGCTGGGTTGGTGGTTGCAAATCATTTGAATATGTCAATATCCTGGAATGCCTTATGCTCCTCATCTATTTTCAGAGATAATTTTGCTGGAGATTGTATTCTTGGTTGGAAGTTGTTCTTTTTTAGAACAGGGATTACTTATGTCCAAGCCTTTCTAGATTTCAATGTTGACATGGAGAAGTCTGCAGTAATTTTAATGAGTTTTCTTTTAAAAGTTATCTGGGATTTCTCCTTTGCTTGCAGAATAGTTTCTCTGGTTTCTGATGAAGGCATTTGAGCTATGATATGGCTTGGGGAGGACCTATTTTGGTCTACTGTGGGTGGAGTCCTGAATGTTTCAGTTGTGTATGTATCCAGATCCTGGATTATCTCTGGAAAACTTTCCTTGAGAATATCATAAACTAGATTTCCTAGACCTCTGGTGGACCTTTCTTCTCCTTCAGGGGCACCTTGAATTCTTCAGTTTTGTTTTTTCATTCTGTCTGAGGCTACTTGGAAATCTTTTTAAAATTCCTTCATCATTATTACCATTTCTGACTGTATGTATTTAATTTCTTGGATTGAGTCCTTGGAGTCTGAAATTTGTAACTCAACTTCATTCAGTCTCAATGAAAAGGATTCTTTTGCAGATTTTAATTCATTTAGCTTGGTTTGCATGTCAAGGATTCCCACTTGATTTTTCCTAAACATTTCTATCTGGGAGGAGACAACAGACTCCAGATGAGATACCTTCTTTTCAAGGATTTTGAGGGTTCTGGTGGTGTTAGTTTTGATTTCTCTTAGCATATTAATAGCCAAAAGTCTGAATTTGAATTCAGAGATCTCTAGGACTTGGGATTCATTAGAGGTATTTATTGGGAGGCTTTGGTCAGTGAGTCTTCACATCCAGCCTGTCCCTTTGCATTTCTTGTAGTCTTCTGACTTTGCTTACCCATTATATGGTCTGGGAATTATGTTTCAGCTCCCCCAAGTGTGCATAACTTCTCCCTCTGTTATTCCTTTGAGTTTATGTGATGATCAATCTCTGCCACTTTATTTTCACTCCTCAGCCTTGTATTTTACAACTTCAGAACCCTAGATAAAGATCTGGTACAGACTCTGAATTCAGATCTGTCCTGTTCAGATTCCTTCTGATCCCTGAGATCCCAGTCACTGATTTTTCTACTGGGTACAGTGTGATTCTCAGTTGTATAGTCTTTGGGACTCTTACTCTGGTTCACCAGCCCTACTCGACTTGAAATGGGCTTAGTTTTTAATCAGATCCCCTAGGTTGAGTGGACCATCAGCTTGTGACACTCTTATCTGCATCCTGGACTCTCCACCCCTCAGTTTCGCATTCTCCAATTCACTATTCCAATGGGGCTTGGGGCCAGGGAGGCAGCAGATTCTACTGGGATAGGAGAAGGGGGAGGATATGGGGAAAGAAGAGGAAGAAAGAGGAGAGAGGGAACAGAGACTAATAGAAATTAAAATTAAAAATAAAAATTTTAAAATAAAATAAATAAAACAAAAACAAATATATAGAAGAAAAAATTTAAAAAGAAAAAAACACACATGCACATACCCACACATACACAGACACACACACACACACACACACACACACACACACACAAAAAAAAACCATACACACAAGAAAAACACCTGTATACCCTCACAAGAGGTATCTGAACAAAGAAGCAAATAACGGAGTAGTGTACACTGGAGAGCTCGAGGTACCGTGGTTTTCTCAATGTCTGCAGCAGTGTTAAGTCTGCTGAGAAGGCCCTGTCTATGTTACTTCAGGCGGCTGATCTTGCTGCAGGAAAAGGTCTATTCCCTAACAGTTCTCTTGTTAGAAGCAGGCTGGCTTAGGGGGTGGGGCTTCTGCACAGCTTCCCCCTGCTGGGTGGTTGTGGTGGGTAGCCACGAGGTCTCTCAGGCTGAAGCCGGCCACTGCGTGTTTTCAGAGATTGCCCTGTGAAATATTCTGCCCCTGTTGTACTTACAGAGAGGCAGTGCAACCTGTGGTGACCTTCCGGGAATTTTGCTTGCCCCATGGAGTTTAGGTGCTGCGATCCCAACTCGGAGATCACTGCCCCAATGCCTGTGGCAGGAGCATATAGTTGTGGAAGTTAGATCTTATTGCCAGACTCTATCCACTCACACGTTCTGAATCCCATTGTGGTCTCAACACTCCCGCCCTGTAGTGGGCGGGATGATATCCAACCACCCCTGGTGAATCTGCAGCTTGTCTGGTCATGTGGCAGTTGCGTGTGAAACTGCCCTGGGATAAAGTGCACCGCTGTACTCCCTGTATGACCATGATTGCCCTCTGTCTACATGGGACTCAGTCGCTTCCGCACACCCAAGCCAATTCCATGGTGTAGTGAAACAATATTGAATCACCCCTGGGGAATCTGGAGTCTGAGTGCCCATGTGCCCATGTGTCTGTGTGAAAGTTATTCCATGCAACTGCCCCGCCAAAACAGGAGGGAAGGAGACCTACCACCTAGATTCTGGGCTTGCTCTGTCAGGGCACATTCTCCAGCCCCTACTGTGTTCACTCCCTGCACCCATGTCCGGATGGATGAGATGAAAACATTTCACCTCTGGTGGATCTGAGGCCTGCACTTCTGCGTGAGGTTTTTGCACCAGCGGAGACTTGCCACCTACAAGGGTGGTGCCACATAGAGATGGCTGCTGAGGCTGATGTTTCAGGCTGACTCACCAGTTCTTCTCTGTGGGGGGTGCTGTCCGTGTCCCATTGGCAGGGTGTTGGCGTGATGCCAAGGTTGTATTCCATGTAGGATGTGGGCACCTGTAGATGTGTGCATGGATTCTTCTCTGAGTTTCAGTGTTCTGCAATCTGGAAAATGGCGACTCAGCTGGTGATTTTTGTGTAGATCTTCTGGGCTTTGATTTGCGATCTTGTTACTCCCCTGGTTCCTTCTGCTGTCTCTAATCTAATTTATTACTCTGTCTATCTCGTCAATGTGTGTTCTAAACTATTGATTAAGGTTTCCTTGTACTCCGGGTCAGAAGGCGTGTGCTATCTGTCTACCATCTTCCCCGCCCCCCTAGTTGTAGCTTTCTATGACCAAAGGAAAAAAAAGAAGAAAGAAAAAAGACATAGTAATTTAAAAATCTGACTGAATTTTAGGTAATGAAGATTATTCACAATTGGTGATTACCCAGAGTCATTCCTAGCTATCTAAATACATGCCTAGGAATGGGGAGACTTTGCCTTAGAAAGTGACAGTCCTGCCCTGTACTCTAATTCTGGTCTGTTTCCCTAAAATATATGTAAAGACTGTCATTACTTTATTTTGCTAACAAAACTAATCACACCCTAAAAGTAGTTCTTGTGTTAAAAAAAAAATCCTCAGCACACATACATAAATATTTGATCTAGAGAACCAAGGATTCACTCTACCTTTTGATTTCATAAACCCAGTTTATAGAAACTAATTTCTTAAAGTGATTTAGGGATAATTCAAATTACCATCAATTCAACCCCCATATACAAGATTATTTTCTCTTTGAAAGAAATTATAGCCAAGTGCAGTGCCTCACACCTGTGATCCCACCAACTCAGGAGGTGGAGGCAGGACGATTGCAAATTTGAGGCCAGAGGCAGCCTCCCTAACTTAGCAAGACCCTGTCTCAAAATCAAAAGTAAAAAAATGGGCTAGGGGTACAGCTCAGTGGTACAGTACTTGCAAAGCACACATGAAGCCATGGGTTCAACACCTAAGTACTGAAAAAAAAAAAACAAGAGAGAAAAGAAATTACAACTAAATATATATATAAATATAAAAATATATCACTGTTCACCAATTGTATAATAGGCCTTATTGCATATAGTCTGTGGATTCCCCAAGTCTTCCATGATGAAATTTTAATAAACTAAAAAAATTGGATTATGTTATAGAGTTCATATACCCCTATGGTATTTTGGATAATATAATTTGGGCTTTAAAAAGCATATGAATCAAAAATCTGTTTATCTTGATGACTTGGAAATATCATTTGATAATGTTTTTAAGTGTTTCAGTTAAACTTGTGTTAAAATAGAATGATTCTTAAAATGTATGGTAATCCTTGATCTTTGAATAGCTTGTGGCTGTATTGAGAGAGGTGAAATACTTTTTGATCCTGAAGAAATCTAACATACCGGATTCAGCCTTAGCCATCTTCCAAAAAAAGGACACCATTTTAAAGGTTGGTTGTTTATATACCACAGCATCTTTTGAATAGAAGTATTCTGTGTTTTAATTATTAGTATGTATACCTATGATACTTTGATGCCCTTAGGATTGAGAAAAGAACTAACATATTTGGCCCTTTTTGTTCTGGGATGTTCTTTGCTCAGTACATTGGGAATCTTGAACTCCTTGTGCAAGTGTATAATAAGCTAAAACAGACTCTTCTGGAAGTTGAATACCCTCTGATTGAAGATGAGCTGGGAGCTATTGATGAGCAACTCAAAGCAGCCACGACATGGCTGACCTGGCAGGATGACTGCTGGAGCTACTTGGAGAGCATGCAGGTGGCCACCACGGAGCTGGCGTGCAGAGTTGAGCACACGCAGAACAACGTGCGGGTGATCCAGCAGAGGATGCAGGCGTGGGCAGAGTGTGTGCTTCTGCCCAGGAAGGAGTCCAGAAGGGAGTCTGCCTGGATTTTGGAGGACAAGGGGGACCTGTTTGCTAAAAAGTACAAGTTAATCCAAGAAGATGGCTGCAAAATACACAACTTGGTAGAGGTAGTTGCTTTTAACATTTCAAAAATTTCCAACCTTTCATTTAGTTAAGAGCAAAAATACTTAACCTAGTATTGTAGGACTCATAGCCTGAAGGAATTTTATAAATGGCTTTGTTAAGCATTTACAATGGAAGAATTTGTGTTACTTGTGTGTAATTTCTGTAGCCCTCACAACTCATTCCTGAGGGAAGAAATTAAAATGTGA
Organism: Pedetes capensis; assembly: GCA_007922755.1. Lineage (NCBI taxonomy): Eukaryota > Metazoa > Chordata > Mammalia > Rodentia > Pedetidae > Pedetes > Pedetes capensis. The sequence continues at coordinate 112,865 of VMDO01002761.1, read as the reverse complement.
GCTGTTTCGATCAAACAGAAAGGCTAGAGGAGGAATCTCCATCTCTGTCACAGTCACACCCTCTTTGCATGCTATGAACAGCTTGTGTTGGTTGAATGCCTATTAGCTGTCAGGAACCTTTGGTACATCATTTCATGTAACCTTCTCAACCATCTCCTAAGGAGGGCAGCAATAGATACTCTGCTTTTAAAAAAAATATTTTAGTTTTAAAAAGAGTAGCAAGCACTATTCTAGGCTTATCAATTTAAGAGAAATAGAAAAAAAGGGAAAAAACAGAAGGGAGAAAACTAAAAGCAACAAACAGAAACTCAGAATAGTTCATTGACTCATGGAGCTTACACTCAGGTTAGGGAAGACGGCAAGAGAAAATAACAAATTTCATATATATATATATATATATATATATATATATATATATATACACACACACATACATGTGCATATTATGTATGTATGTGTTAGTATATATATATATGTATATACATGTATATGCATATATATGTTGTTGTTGTTGTTAGGTGCCCTCGAGTCGGTATCTGACTCATAGTGACCCTCATAGAGTTTTCAATGGCTGACTGTTTTGGTATTGCCTTGGGAGTGGATTGCCAGGCCCTTGTCCCATTTTTGCCATGCTGGGAATTGAACTCGGGACCTCAGAGACTGCAGCGCAGCACTCTACCAACTGAGCTAAATCTCAGCCCCTCTGTGTGTGTATGTATATTTAAATATAAATTCTTCTTGTGAGGGAAAACATGTGATATTTGCCTTTCTTTTCCCCATTGCCATTTCTTATTGCCTCTCCCTCTCTCTTTAGTACCCTTTCTCCTCTAAAACAGTCCCTCTTCTATTTTCGTGGCATATGCATAGATACATAGATACATATGTATTGTTGTTAGATGTCATTGAGTTGGATCCAACTCATACTGACCCTCATAGGGTTTTCAATGGGTGATTGTGTTGGGATTGCTTTGGGAGTGGATTGCAAGTCCTTCTCCCATTTTTGTGGGGCTGGAGATCAAACCCAGGTCCTCAGAGAGTGTGGAGTAGAGCTCTACCCACTGAGCTAAACTCCAGCTGGAGTTTTATTTCATTATGATCTGTTAAGATACAAGAAATTGTTTGCTTTTTTTTCATTCGTTAAGAGACTTTGATCTATGACCTAAACTATCTATTTTTAGAGAAAATTGTAAAGGCTGCTGAGAAGAATGTTTACTCCATAACTATTGGGCAGAATATTCTGTAGATTCCTATTAAGTCCTTTTATCTATGGTGTAGTTTAACTCTGAAGGTTCTTGGTCGCTTTTTTTGACTGGGTGTTCTATCTCTCTATCTATCTATCTATCTATCTATCTATCTATCTAACACTGTGTGATGAGAATGGGATATTGAAGTCACCCACTATTATTATATCTGGACCTATCTGTACATTTAGGTCCAATAGTCTTTGTTTTATGAAATTAGGCGCACTAACATTTGGCACATACATATTTACAATCATGATATCTTCTAGATGGATTGTTCCTTTTATTATAGTGACCTTCTCTATTCTAATTTTAGCTTAAAATCTACTTTCTCTGATATAAGAATGGCAACTCCTGAATTTTCATGGCTTCCACTTGTGTGGTGTTTGAATTTCCATACTTTCAGTTTGTATGCATCATTGGAAGTGAGATGTGTTTCTCAAAACCACAAATTGCTGGATGTTGCTTTTTAAACTGATCTGCCACTCTGTGTCTTTTAATTGGAGAGTTAAGACTATTTACATTTGGGGTTATTATTGAGAGAGGTTTCCTGATTCTTATAGTTGTTTTGGGTGTTTTCCTGGTTAGTTCATGTATTTTTCGTTCTTTCTCCTTTACTCATATTAAGGGTTTACTGGTTTACTGAGTCGACATGGTAGATACTTTCCTAGTTCTCATTTATTTGTCTGTTCCTCCCATGAAATATATTCTTTCTTATACTGTAGAGATTGAGACTTTCTTCCCCCTGTGTGTGTAGTATTCCTTTAAAGGTCTTCTGCAATGTAGGTTTGATGGTCATGAATTGCTTTAGCATGTGCTTGTCTTGGAAGGTCTTTATTTTTCCACCAATTTTTAAATAACTTTGCTAGATATTATAATCTTGGTTGTCAGTTATTTACTTTCAGGACTTGAAATGTATCATTCCATGCTTTTCTGAATTTTAGTTTCTTCTGAGAGATCAAATGTTATTCTGATGGTTTGGCTTTGTGAGTGAGTTGGTGTTTTTCTCTTGAAGCTTTTGATAGTGTTTGTTGTGTAGTCTTGACATTGTAACTGTAGTGTGTTGTGGAGAAGTTCTTTTCTGTTCATGTGTATTGGGGATTCTAAATGCCTCTGGTGATTGAATGTCTATTCTTTCCCCATATTTGAAATTTTTTCTGCTATAATTTCATTGAACAGATTTTCTGTGCTTCTAGTTTTTATCTCAACTCCTCCTGCTACCATCTGGATTCTGGGGCTTGATCTCTTCATCATATCCCACAGTTCTTAGAAGTTGCAGTCATGTTCCTTTTATTTTATTTTATTTGTATCTGAATGCAGATTTCCTCAGTTTTGTCTTCATCCCTGATGTTCTTTCTTCTTCTTGATCTAGTCTACTGGTGATGGTTTCCACAAGGTTTTTTTTATTATACCTATTCAGTTCTTCATTTTCAACATTTCTATTTTTTTTTCAAGGCTTCAAACCTGCAGAACATTGAGTTTAGGTTTAAGTGTACGTTCAATATGTTAAAATTTAGAGGGGTTAATGTACAACAAAATGCATATATAGAAATGTCACAGTGAAAAGCATGTCAGAATGAATCACATTAAGGTGTACACTAAAAATTTCCAATAAAAAATTTAGAGGGGTTTAAATCCTATCTGTAGATAGTAGAGCTTCAAGCAGAGCCCAACTTAACCCTGAATCTATTCCTGTTCAAGCACTTTTTAAAATTTTTTCTGAACCCAAACTGGAACCAAAACCCAGTGAAAAATTAGGTTTACCTTTAGCTTTTGTTTGTATCATTGCTATTTTATTTGACATAAAAATTGAAATAAATTGAAAAAATGTGTCTGTGTACACATAGGATTAAAATTTAAGCCTGAATCCAAATCTACATTTTAACATATTGAATATGTACCCAAACCTCTACCCAATGTCTCATGGGTTTGAAGCCTTAGGATTTTTTTTTTTTTTTAGTCTCATTTTCCTTGCAGAATTTCTTATCCATTTTATTGACCTTGTCTTCTACATTCATCCTCTCTCTCTCTCTCTCTTTCTCTCCCTCTCTCTCTCACTCTCTCTCTCTCTCTCTCTCTCTCTCTCTCTCTTCCCTTCAGTATTGGGGGATTGAACCAGGGCCTCATACATACTTTGTATGTGTGTTCCACTGTGGGTGACTTTCTAACCTAGACCTTGAATTGATTTTCTTCATTCATCTGCTTGTTTGGATCCTTTTTAAAGTTATTGAGCATTTCTGCAAGTAGATTTTTGAATTCTTGTCTGGCATTTTAACCATTTCAATATTTTTTGATTTAGTAATTGAAGAGCTATGGGCTTTGGGAGGAGAATTGTTGCCTTATTTTTTGATGTTCCTTGTGTTTGTTTTGTGATTTGCACAGCTGTTGAAACGGATCTCTTCCGGTTTTATTTGGAGATCTTCTTAGTGAGCAGCTTTCTCATGAGAGCTCAATCTCTAGTATCACTCAGAAGACAAACCACTGTAACACATACAATACCAGAACAAACCAGATAAAGAAATATGCTTAAAATCAATTAAAGCCTACTAACTGCAACACCCATGACTACAGAACAGAAAATGGCATCAATAATGTAGGCTAAGCTATGAGGTTAAAAATTGTTTAGGGCAAAAGTAAAAACAATAATTATCTGAAATAAAAGGAGAGGACAGAGAAAGAAGAGAAAGAAAGAAGTAGCACAGTTAATTAAAAGAAAGGTAGAAGAAGAAAGAAGAATTTTAGGAAGAGGGAGCAAAAAAGCAAAAGAAAAATCTGTGCAATAAAGAAATGTGTAAACAAAGTTATAAAAAGGTAGGAATAAAAAAAGCCTAAGAGATTTCTTTTAAAAATTGAAATAAATATAATACTAAAAGCACAGTAATTAGAAAAAGGTAGAAACACAGGTGGCAAAAGAAAAAGGAAAATTAAGGAAGAAAGAAAAATTAGAAAGAGAAAAATTTTTAAATAAAAAATAATTAGAAAGCACTAGAGTGGCTTCTTTCTGTATCCTCTAATATTGGAGTCTGCCCGGTGGAGCTAGAGGTCAGTTGAAGTTGGAGTCTCTTGTCTTTTCTATCAGGTAGCGGTGCTGAGCCTGGCCTAATCTAGGATAGATGTCAGGCCAGGCTGCCTTCCCTACAGAAACTTATCTTCTTTGTGTACCCAGAACCTCTGCTGGCCACATTTAGCTTTGCAGCTGTGGACTGGGCAGTTTCTCACCCACACCAGAGACTCCCCAATCTGTGCCCCTTGGCTAATGTCCAAGCCAACGGGTATCTCCAGAGTGTGTTGGGGAGTGGGGGAAGCAAACAGGGCACTGAGATCAGTACTGTATGACTTGTCTCAGTGTTTTCATAACCTCCCCATCATTGAACACTCTGAGGCTGGAAAGAGGCTACAGAGATCAAGTACTCTGCTGTCACTGAGACTCAGGTTTCTAAGTCGTACAACCTGTGAACTCTGTGGCAGAGAGCTGGCTCTAGAAGTGGTGAAGCTTGCTAACCTCAGCTCAGGATTGCCAGTCTCTGGAATTCCCCTCAGGAGGCCGGAAGTTCCTCTATCTAGAGGACAGAGCTACTGTCCACCTTGCCCAAGCCTCTGCTGCCTGAACTTCTCAATGTGTCAGTGTACCACCTCCCCTTGTACATAACTGCCTACTGCAACCTTGTCCCACCCTGGGGTATGGCAGGTTGCCTCCATTGACTCATGATTGTTCCTTATTTTCAGGCCCTAGGAGTAGTTCAATTTCAGGCCATAGGTTCCTTCCTAAAATGGTGCTGTGTCACAGCCCTCAGAAACATGGAGTATGGAGCATGGTGAAATGGATCTCTTCTCCAGTGCTGACCCTTTAGGCAGGAGTAGCCACTGTCTCACTAAATCCCCCAACTGGATTGAAGGGTTGCAAAGACTACAGGCTTGTCCTGTGAGACTGCCAGTTCCTACACCATCTGGCCCATCTTTTGGATGAGGCTTCTATTTGTCTTTCCCCTGCTGAGGAGATGTGGCTGGAGACATGTTCTGCTCCTTCTCACTGAGTAGCCCTTCTGTTCTTATTTTGTGGTTTCTATGCTCCGGCAGTCTTTCTCTTTGGAATAGAGCTTATCCTTTCTTATCCTATTTCTTTACCACATCACACATAGGCAGCTTCTTGTGTTGTTGTTAGGTGCTGTCGAGTCGGTATCCGACTCATAGCGACCCTCTGTACAACAGGGGAAATACTATTGTCAGTGCTTCTCTGCTGTTCATAGGGTTTTCAATGGCAGATTGAATTTTGGGAGGGGGTTGCCAGGTCCTTCTCCCAAGCCTGCAGTATCTGGTGTTCCCAGGCAGTCTCCCATCCAGGTACTAACTAGGCCCGACCCTGCTTAGCTTCCGAGATCTGATGGGATCAGATGCCACAGGGCTATGGCTGCAGGTGAGGCAGCTTCTAATCAACCATTTTATCCTAGAAGCCTGTTCATATTTTTTAAGGAAAAAAGGGACAGAAATGAAAGAGCATATTCTTTCTTTATTGTGTGCCCTCCGGGTGCCTGGCACCACTCTTGGTTTTTGAGACACATCAGTGAGATCCTTGTTCTCATGGAGCTGACAGTCTATCCAAGGCAGAGTAAGCCCAAATATGTTAGAATTAGGAAGTGTTGCAGCACAAAGATAAAGTTAGAGCAGGACAAGGCAGGGCTGGAGTGTGGGGTAAGGGTGCAGTTTAAGTAGCTCCGTCAGGGTAGACCTTAAGGGGAAGGCAACATCTGAGCAGACTTGATGAAGGTTTTAGAGTCTGCCAAGTGGACATGGAGTGTGAATGTTTTAGGCAGAGGAAAGAGCTGGTTTGCAGGAGCACCCCAGAAATGTTCAAGGATGCCCAGAGAAGTAAGAGTGGGAGCAAAGGGAGTAAACTGGAGAGTAGGAGAGACAAGGTCAGATGCTGACACATGTGGGAAGGGGGCAGGCTGCTCAGGGGAGACTTCATAGGTCTTCATGCACACTGGGTTTTACTCCAAGCAAGTGGGGAGCCACCGTAGCCTTTCTTGGAGAGAAGTAAATAAGGTATGACTTCGCTTTTCAAAGTCAATACATTTTGGTTGGCATGTTAAGATTATCTGTAGGGAGGCAAGGGAAGAAGTAGCATGCCCTGGTAGGTTGTGATAGCTATAATCTAGGGGTCTTAATATATTCAGGCTGCTGTAAAAATATACCTTAAGAGCTGGGTGCAGTGGCACGTACCTGTAATCCCAGCAATTAGGGGGGAAGAGGCAGGAACATCCCAAGTTTGAGGTCAGAGGCAACCTGTGTAACTTAGTGAGAGCCTGTTTCAAGATAAAAAAATAAAAAAAGAGGTTGGGAGTACAGCTCAGTGGTAGAGCACTTACAAAGTATGTGAAAAGCCCTGGGTTCAACTCTCTTCTTGTTGTTGTTGTTAGGTGCTGTGGAGTTGCGTCTGTCTCTCAGCAACCCTATGCACAGCAGAACGAAACACTGTCCAACACTAAACCATGCCCATCACTTTGTCAGTGCTTCTCTGATATTCATTGGGTTTTCAATGGCAGATTGTTTTGGAAGTGGGCTGCCAGGTCCTTCTCCCTAGCCTGTAGCACCTGGTATTCCCAAGTGACCTCCCATCTAAATACTAACCAGGCCAACCCTGCTTAGCTTCAAGGTCAGGCAGGACCTGATGCTAGGGTGCTACAGCTGCAGATTCAACCTCCTAGTACCAAAAAATAAAAAAATAAAAAAATAAAAAAATTTAAAAAACAAAACAAAAACCACCTTAAATTGGTTTGCTTACAAACAACAGACATGTCCTTCTTCCAGGCATGGAGATCAAGTTGCCAACACAGGTGGTGGGGGATAGCCCTCCTCTAGATTACAAATTGCTGTGTCCTCACATGGCAGAAGGGACACTTTTAATAAGAGGTCATCCAATGAAGCACTAATCCCAATCACAATAGCTCTGCCCTCATGACTTAATCACCTCCCCCAAAGATGCATCCTATTATCATCACCTTGCGGGTTAGCATCTCAGCATATGATATTTGAGGAGACCCAAACATTCAGAACATATACCTGATAACAGATGATAGTGTCTGTACCTGGTGATAGCAGTGGAAATGATTAAAAGCAGTTGGGTTCTGGATATATTTTGAATTAAGTGAGAAAAATAGAATTTCCTAACAGGCTAAATGTGATGAGTGAAAGAAAGAGGGCTGAAGATTGTTTTACAAGGTTTGTCCTGATCAACTGGAAAGATGAGGTTACAGTTCATTCAAAGAGAAGGAAACATGAGTGGGAGGATAAGGATTTCTATTTTATACATTTTGAGTTTGGATATCTTTTAGTCAAGAAAGTTGGGTTGCAATTGATTTACTAGTCTGGATTTGGGAGAGGGGGCCATGTTAGAAATGCAAATCAAAGAGTTGTGGTGGCAATGACATTTCAACCAGGAAGAAGGAGGAGATCCCTGAGAACTTGAGTGTAACCTGGGAATAGAAGAAAATCAAGGACCAATGGCCAGGGTCCATTGTCCCATTAGAAAATTGTGGGGAAGGAGAGCCAGCCAGAGTTGCAGAAAAGGGATAGTGGCATAGCAGGAGAAAACCAGGAGATGTCGGGCCCAAAGACCAAACAAAGGAAGTGTTTAAAAGGTAGACTTTTTCCCCCAAAAGTAAGAGTTGGTACACTTTTAATATGCCGTAGTGAAAATTTGTATCAAAAAAATATAGCCAGGCATGGTGGTACACACTTGTAATCCTAGCAACTCAGGAGATGGAGGCAAGATTGTGAGTTCAAGGCCAAAGGCAGCCTGTGTAATTTAGCAAGACCCTGACCCAAAATTTTAAAAAATTAAAAATGAGCTAAGAGAACAGCAGTAGAACATTTGCAAAGTATGTGTGAGGCCCTGGGATCAAACCCCAGGTACCACCAAGACAAAACAAAACAAACAAACAAAAAAAGGAAAACAAAAAAGTAATATGAGTTTCAAAGTTTCTGTTGACTCTTCCACAGTTTTCTGAAATTTCTAAGTTGTAATTTTTCCTATAAATGACAATTTGCTAGGACAAAGACTCTGTCTCTACCTTCTCTGATTACAGCCTCTATTAGCATCCTAAGGCTGCCATAACAAAGTGCCACAAATGGGGTTTTTTAATGACAGAAATATATTTTCCCTTGACCTAGAGGCTAAGAGTCTGAAATCAAGGTATGGGCAGGGTTATGTCCCCTGTGCAGGTACTGCCTGAGGCCTGGGTTGCCAGGAGAGAATCTCAAGGTTGTTCTGACACATAAAGTATATCTCTGGAAATTAAGTTCTTCATCAGTATCTTAAATAAGTGCTGCCACTGCCTAGCCCTAACCGTTCCATGGAATGCTGTGAATTTGACTTTTAGAACACTGCTGTACCTGCTTATGCATTAGAATCTGTCTCATACGGGACAGATAATGGATCACAGTTAGTTACATTTTCTTACATTTTCTTGACAATTAAAAAAACATATTTCTTGAACTGCAATCTCAGGGGTTTAAGCCATTAAGATTTATGAATCCAGATTAAAATGCATTGAAAATTGGCCCATACAAGACATGACTAGAAAGCATTATAAAACAAGATTTTGTAGTGCTGTTTCAGAGAATAAGGTTGGAATTCGTCTACTAATGTGTAGATTCCAGTATGTTTTTCCTTAAGTGAAAAATTAAAGCTTTGAAATCATCATTCTTAGTAAAGGACCTGCAGAGAGCTGCTGATTTGAGGGAATACAAGCCAACTTTAAAATGGAAGGTCAGCCAGGTGCCACAAGGCACCCCTGTTATTCTGGTGACTTGGGAGGCTGAGGCAGGAGGATTGTAATTTGAGGCCAGAGGCAGCCACTACAACTGAGCAAGACCTTGTCTCAAAATAAAACATAAAAAAGGGGTTGGGGGTGCAACTCAGTAGAGCACTGGCCTAGTGTGTACAGGCCTTGAGTTCAACATCCCAGTACTGAAAAAATCAAAACAAACAACCAACCCCCTGACAGGGTCAATAATTCTTTGTTTCTATACATTATGTTCTTCAAATGACCTTTTTTCCCCTCTCTCACTTTGATTTACCAGTGCATGAGTATGAACGCAGCTCTGAGGCTGTTGGTGAGAACTGTGGCTCATAGGGAGATAGCAGAGGTGGGCAATTTGCCTCTACCCACTCCTCCCTCTGGCTTCTGTGATGTCAGTGATTCATCTGGAGAATCTGCAGGTGGAGAGAGAGGGTTGTAGCTATGGAAGATGGGTCTGGAAGGAACCTGAGCAATCATTTAGTGATTTCTTTCTCATCTTCCTCCTCCTTTTATCTGAATGTGTAAAAATACATTTCTTATAAATGCTACAGCAGTGATGTAAACCAGATTGCTTGGTATGAAGAGAATGCGATGTGTCAGGAAAAGCCCTAACCTGGGTACACAAGAGAGCTGATTTCTGGTCCTAGCTTACCTGCTAACTTCCAATCAGAGTGACACTGAATGTGCTATGCGTCTCTGTTTCATAGCTTTCAAATGAGGAGCGTGAACAAGATGAACTTTAGGGATTTTTTTCCCTTTTACTCTAATATCCTTTTCTGCTAGTGCCTACAAAGGAATGAAGCTACTTCCCAGGATGTACACAAAATAACCACAGGCACATCTGTATCACATAGACAACCCAGGGGTGAATGTTTCCAGCTGGATGGTGGGCAATGCAGCATACCCAAGAAGAGAAGTTCTTATGTTTGAGGGCAACAAACCCCTAGAATGCTCTCCTCCCTGCCCTGCCTTATCAGGAGCTAGGCCAGGGGTGTCCAACTTTTTGGCTTCCCTGGGCCATATCAAAGAGGAATTTTCTTGGGCACACAAATTAAATAATATAGTTAGTGTATGTACATAATAAGGGGAGAGTCACAAAGAAAATAAATGCTGAAAAACACGTTAAGAGATTTATAGTGCCACCTTATTAGCTGGCTTGGGCCGCATGCAGTCCATGGGCCACAGGTCAGACATGCCTGAGCTAGACTCAGCTCAGTAGCTCTGATTCTTGCATAAAGCACACACCTTTGCATCCCGGGTTATTTATGCATGGTAGAGAATAGTCAAAGCAGAGAATGGATTCTACCTTACAATCACTTCTCATTCCAATGTCCTTTTCTGTGCTATAGTTTCTGCTTTGGGCATCTGCTGTCTGTCTTGTGTGGACTATGTAACCTTGGCCACCCAGATAGTCCTTCTGGAATCAGCCTTGCTGCCCCACCCCCCGATCTTTTCACATCTGTGTCTTCAGGCCTAGCACACTATATGCCCAAACTAGAGCAGTCCTTAACCACATCTCTATCTTCTGGCCCCGTTTTGCTCCCTGGATCTGTCCGTTATTCCATCCATGCTCTCGGGAGATGCTGATGTAGAAGTTCATCTTCTGGAAACAGAAAGGGAGCTGAGACTTCACCTGTCCAAAGTTGGGTGTCCTGGATGTTTCACACAGATGGTTTGCAAAATACGTACATTCGTGTATACATATGTATGTAGATATATTTCTTTGCGTTTGAATAAGGTTTTGAAACAATTAGACTAAACCACATGGAATGGGCTTGGTATAGCAGGTCCACTGTAAGTCTTCAAAGAATGGCAGCACTTCCCTGGCTAACAGATGTTCATATATTCCAGAACAGTGTTTTCAGAAGGACTTATTCAAGAAATTTCTTTATGTACAGGCAAGGCCTTGGAAGGCCAAGTTCAAGACCAGGTAGAGCCCAGGTCCAACACTAGAAGTAATTGGGACCTATTGTATTTGCTGTCTGTTTTTGAAGATAGACATTTTCGTTTTGATTTTTTTCTTTAAAGAATGACTTTTGAATGTATGTTGCACATGAATTTAATGCTATAAAGTCCTACTTTGATCTTTGCCATCTAGCTCAAGGCCTGCAGCCTAGCATTTGAATGTCCCTATTGACGATGATGCCATACACAAAAAATGCAGTCCTCTCTTGAGCAAGTCATTTCAATGGAAAACTTTCATTTTTATGTTTATTATTATTAATGTTCAGCTTTTGACACTTGTTTGTTTCCAGGAAAACAGGAAGCTCTTCAAAGCCAATCCTTCTTTGGATACTTGGAAAATTTATGTAGAGTTCATCGACGACATTGTGGTAGAAGGCTTTTTTCAGGCTATAATGCATGACTTGGACTTCTTTCTGATGAATACAGAGAAGCAGTCAAAACCTGCACCATTTTTTCAAGCACAAATGATTTTAATGCCCCCTGAGATCACATTTAAACCTCCTTTAGAAAGAGAGGCTGGCGATGGCTTCTATGAGCTGGTAGAAGAAATGCTGTGCAGTAGTTTTAGAATGTCTGCCCAAATGAAACGAGTAGCAGCACACCTGCAAATAGAAGACTATCAGGTATTTTCTTTGAAAATGGGTGTTTTTTGTATTCATGATCTGAAAATAACAATAATAAGAATAGCTGATACTAAGAATAAGATTTCTGATGAATGGTTTTTCTTCCCATTTAGAATGACATGGATAACATGTTAGGCCTGGCGGAGGTCAGGCAGGAGATAATGAACAGAGTGGCAGATGTCATCAACAAAGTGTTGGATTTCAGAAATTCCCTGGAGATCTACTCTTACCTCTGGGTGGATGACCGAGTGGACATTATGAAGCACTTTCTCCTATATGGCCACACCACATCATCTGAGGAAGTGGATGTTCATGCAAATGAAGAAACCCCTGAACACCCGCCAACCCTTGAACAATTCAAAGAGCAGGCAAGGAAAACCTTTAGCATTTAGTGTAGTTAATTGACTTTTCATGGAATTGTTGTAGTAATTCTTTTTTTCTACCCTATAGATCGACATTTATGAGGCTTTGTATGTTCAGATAAGCAAGTTTGATGACTTCAGAGTATTTAACAGTTGGTTCAAGGTGGACATAAAACCTTTCAAATTGAGCTTGCTCAGTGTGATTAAGAAATGGAGCTGGATGTTTCAGGAGCATCTTCTGAGATTTGTTATTGACAGGTAGTCTTTGTACTTTGGTATTTGAAATGCCACCAACCTCTGTTAAAAGTTGACTGCTTTGTAATTCACGTATTTTAAGACCATTGATTCTGCCAGTTGTCTAAAAGAAAATGAGTACTGTTTAATAGGGTACATAATGAAAATAAGGTTCAGTCAAGTCTTATGCTACTAAATGTTTGAGAACTTAGTTTGGTTTATATATGTCAATATGTACATCTATATTTAATAGTTTGAATGAGCTACAAGAATTTATAAAGGAGACAGATGCAGGACTACAGAGAGAATTGAGTGAAGATGATCACGATGGCTTAGTTGACATCATGGAACATCTTCTGGCTGTAAGAAGCCGACAGAGAGGTACTGATGAACTCTTTGACCCTCTGAAGGAGACCATCACACTCCTGGAAAGCTATGGCCAGAAAATGCCTGAGCAAGTCTATGTTCAGCTGGAGGTAAGTGTAGAGGTAAAACACTCATAATCACCATAAATTGAGCATTTCCTTTAGCCAAGTACTTTACATGAATTTTCTTACCATGTCCTCTCAGCAATGTGTACTGTAGATATTAGCGTTTTCACTTTATCAGTTAGGAATTTGAAATTAAAGGGATTAACTTTTTTGATGTCATGTAAGTAGTCAAGCTAGCTAACATTGAACTCTATATATGCTTCATGGCAAAATGCTGACTCTTTCCCATGTGCTCCCCTACCTTCCTGGCAGAAAGGTCTGGGTTGTAGATGGCCTCTTGATTGGCCTTTTGAGTCTCAGTTTTACTATCACTTCCACATGTGGAATATGTTCATGCTTTTTGCCATTCAAAATTGTCAGTTGGGAAGTGTCCTAGTTGTAGAAACAGGTTGTTCTTATTGTTGTTGTTGTTAAGTGCCATTGGATTGGTGTCTGACTCATAGCAACCCTAGGTATAACAGGCAAAACAGTATTGTTAGAGCTTCTCTGCTATTCATAGGGTTTTCAATGCCTGATTATTTTGGGGGAGTGGGCTACCAGGTCTTTCTCCCAAGTTGTTGTTATTAGGTGCCATGAAGTCAGGTCTGACTTAAAGTGACCCTATGTATAAGAGAATGAAACACTACCCAACACTGTCATGCACATGATCTTTTTATGTTTGAGTCCATTATTGCAGCCACTGTGTTTCTTCTCATTTTGAGTTGTGCCACTTCAGCAAATGGAGGTCCCAGAGGCTTTACTCCTTTCCTGTCATTATGATCAATTCTACTTTGAGGAGTCAACTTGTCTCCAGTAGTTACTTGAATGCCTTCTAGCCAGGGAAGCTCATTTTCTGGCAGTATATCTGACAGCACTTCTCTGCTATTCATAGGGTTTTCCACGGCCAGTTGTTTCAGGAGTTGGCTAGCAGGTGCTTCTCCTTAGTCTGTTTTAGTCTGGAAGATCAGCTGAAAGCTGTCCACCATGGCTAGCCCTGCTGGTATCTGAAATACTCATGGCATAGCCTTTAGCATGACAGCAACACACAAGTCCCCAGAGCTGACAGATACAAGCAAGCCTGATTCGGATGGAAAAATCAAAATATTTCCCAAATGGCTTTCTGTGGCATCCCCATGTTTTGTACATTCCAGAAAGATTAGGTACCTGCTATGTCCTAAATGGTGAACAAAGTCTTTTTAATTATAATGAAATCTATGAACCAAGAGCTCACAATTGAGGGTCTGTGGTTATTCCCATAGTCAAGTTGTGTAGGGATGCGGTGCTTCTGGCTTGGGCTTACATTTAACCTTGCAAAAGTGATCAATGGACACATTACCCAAAAACTTCCATTGAATTCTAGTTCTTCTAGTTTAAAGGTCAGAGCACATACCTCAAATTTAGATTTGTTTTACGTTTTTTGTCTATATTTGATATCTCCAGTTCTCTCTTGCTTGCTTTTGTTTTGAGATGAAATTCATAATTAACAAAACAATATTTTAAATGTACAATTCAGTGGCATTTAGTGTATTTATGGTGTAATGCAACCACCATTTTGACCTAGTCCTTCCAAATCTTTCTTTTCCCCAAAGGAAAACCTGTACCCACTAGTTGTCATTCCCCTCTATCACCAGCAAAGCCCTAATCTCTAACCCTTGGCAACTGCCTATCATTTTCTGTCTCTCTGGCTTTATTTATTCTGGATATTTTGTATGAATAGATTATATAATATATGATCTCTTGTGTTTGGATTTTTTTTGCTAGATGTAATATGTTTCAAGTTCACCCACCTTTTGCAGCATCAGAGCACTCCACTTTATGGTTGAATAATATTCCATTCTCCCACATCTGTCAGTTTATCGTACTGTGGGGGCTTGAGTGTTGCTGTGAAACTAAAAGCTATGCTACCAAAACTACAGATACCAGTAGAGTCACCTGTGGTGGACAGGTTTCAGCTGAGCTTCCTGAGTAGACACTCTACTCCTGAGCTGTCTGCTCAGCTATTTTTAACTTTTTAAGTCAGGGTCTTGCTAAATTACACATGCTGCCTCTGCCCTCAAACTTGCAATCCTTCTACCTCAGCCTCCCTAGTCACTGGGATTACAGGTGTGTACCTTGGTGCCTGGTTTTTTGGTTTTGTGTTTTTTTTTTCCAGTTCATGTTGTCATACACTTAGGAGTGGAATTGCTGGGTCATATGGTAATTCTATACAGTGGTACCTCAGCACTCGAACCACTCCATGCTCACACATTTCAGTCCTCAATCAGTGTTTTCAAGAGAATTCTGGTTTGTGCTTGACCATTTTCCTGGTGCTCAGCCACCATGCTAAAACCTGTATGAAGCCGGGCATGGTGGTGCATGTAACCCCAGCAATTTGGGAGGATGAAGTAAGAGGATCTTAGCAAGACTCTGTCTCAAAACGAAAAATTAAAAAGTGCCTGGGTTGCAGCTCAATGGTAAGGTCTTTGCTTACAAGGCCCTGGGTTCAATATCCAGTACTGGAAAAAAAAAAAGAAAGAAGAAAAAAGAAAGAGAAAAGAGAAAAGGAAAGAAAAAAAGAATAAAAAGAAGAGGAAAAAACGGTATGAGATGCCTTCAAATTTCCAGGTGAAACAAAAGGGAGAGTATCACTTTGCACATTGATTTCGATCAGTAAAGACCTGCCCTGGTAGTGTGTTGGTGATCATGAGTTTTTTTCTTTTTCTTTCTTTCTTTCTTTCTTTTTTTTTTTTAACATACATTGTGTGTGTGTGTGTGTGTGTGTGTGTGTGTGTGTGTATACATATGTATACCATATGGTCATCTTGGCACCCAAGAAACTTTCTAGTGCTGAAATTAAAGGAAAAAGAAAACTACTCGGTTGCTAGAGCGCTGCGCTGCAGTCTCTGAGGTCCTGAGTTCAAGTCCCAGCACCGCAAAAATGGGAGAAGGACCTGGCAATCCACTCCCAAGGCAATCCTGAAACAGTCAGCCATTGAAAACCCTATGAGGGTCGCTATGAATTGGATAGTGACTCGACAGCACCTAACAACAGCAACAACAATAAAAATAACTAACTTTTTTTCTTAAAAGAGAACTTATTGCTAAATACAGTGCAATGAATAATATAAGGTAGTTAGCTGTTGGTGGGTACCAGCACTAATTAAATATATTTACATTATTTCTTTTTTTCTCCCTTTATTAGTAAATGAGGGTGGTGGTGGGGTACAGAGTAATACAGCATTGGCTTTTTCCATTATGCAACTATTATGTCATGTTTGGTTACACTTTTATCAACTTCCAAGGTTTCTGGCAGCTTATGGCTAATAAGTAGTAAAACTCAAGTGTATGTTTGGGATGTTCTTAGGTGCCATCGAGTTGTGTCTGACTCATAGCGACCCTCATGGGGCTTTCAATGGCTGATTGTTTTGGGATTGCCTTGGGAGCAGTTTGCCATGTCCTTCTCCCATTTTTATGGTACAGGGAATTGAACTTGGGACCTCCGAGACTGCAGAGCAGTGCTCTACCAATTAGCTAAATCCCAGCCCCATATTTGGGTTATATTCTCCTATTTTTCCAATGTACTCCAATGTACTCATGAAGTTGCATTGTTTACACTGAGATCATCCTCTATCCTTTATTCCTCTACACTGATTCTCCTCCACATCCCACCTTCCACAATCTTAGCTTCCCTCTGCTAGTTCCCCCTCTCCTTCTTTCTACTCTTTATATAGTCCTTTAAGATTCAGGTTCCACATATGAGTGAGATCATATGGTATTTGTCTTTTTGAGCTTGTGTTCATTTGCTTAAGATGATGTTCTCTAGTTCCATCCATTTTGCTGCAAGACTTTATTTCTTTTTTCTTTTCTTTTCTTTTCTTTCTTTCTTTCTTTTTTTTTTTCTCAGTAGTATTCCATTGTGTATATATTTACATTATTTCTTATGGGGAGAACACACCTGGCGTTGAACTGATTGGTACTTGACCAGCCTTCCAGAATGGATTGTGATTGAGTGTTGAGGTACCACTACATTTAACTTTTTGGAGAATTGCCATACTGCTTTTTAGAGTGGTGGCACCATTTTCTTCCCCTTATTTTCTTTTCTGAGGATTAAATGCAACAATATATTTACTAGTCGTCTCTCTACTATAAAGAATTACCATGTATGAATTATTAAATTCTGTTTAAGTATAAAGCTGTCCTTAGAGACAATAATCCTGTTAGACATAAAGTTGAGATGGCAAATTGTGGATAGACAGATATATAACAGTGTTGGGGTTCACTCTGGCCCAGCGGGGTAATGGAGCTTGCCTCAACATGGCAAGGGTACTCGGGGACTCTTAGAAATTGGCAAGAGCCGGTAGCGCCAATGAAGCCTTCCTGCAAACAGTAACAGAATTTATTAAGCTGCATCCACCAAGGTGAACAAAAGGGGGTGCAGCACAACACGCTCAAAGAAAGTGTCCCATTGTGTGTCTCCTTTTGCCTCTCACAGTTCTCCTTCTCTACTTTCCTCCTCCCCAAGGTGGGGGAAGAAAAGCAGAGAGCTCTTCGTGTCTTGCTTGGAGCCTTTGCTGCTTCAGAGGCCCTGGGCTTGACATGGAGTCTTGCTTGTAGTCCTCATATGTCTTCACTGGTGGTGTTGGAGGTTGCAGGTCTCAGGAGTAGGGTGTGGGGGTCAGGTTTGAAAGGGCTCGGAGAGCAGGTGAACAGGGGAGGATCAAGAGCACATGGGACAAAAAGGAAGCTTGTAGGTTCAGTGGTGGTTTATATACCTTCTATGAAGGGGACATGTACCCAGAAATAGCCAATCAGGGAGCTTGTGCTTGTGCTGGGTGTGGCAGTTATGTAAATAGGGATTTGAAAAAGAAAAATTTTGACAGGGGTGTTAGCGCAGGCCAGGCCAATCACCAACCTTCCTTTTCTGACCAATCAGGTGGCTCTGGGCAGCCAATCAGATTGAAGGAGGCCACACCAGAGCTGGGCTATTTGGGGACCATCTTGGATCACTCAATGGGAGGGGGAGGAGTAGAATACTAGGATGTGAGACAAAGGTCGCTGGCCCCAGAGGATAGATGTTAGTCCTCCAAGTGGGCCAGACAAGCCTCTATTCCTGGAGTTCTTTCTAGGACTCTCAACACTACGGTCCTGGGTTATAAGTGGGAGGGGTAAGAATAGGGTAAAACTTGGATGTTTCAGGCCTGTGCCTGGGTCAGACAAATCTCCACTCAGGCCCCCTCTAGGTCTTTCTCAGGGACCCCCAAATGACTGCCAACATCACTAAATAGATGAAATAGTTGAAGTGGTACCAACTCTAACAATTGATTTTTCTAAATAATTGTATAGTCTTTGAGTCAGATCTTGGACTTTGACACACATCTCCTAGAGAATTTAGTCATGATATAATTAATCAAGAATGAAGATTTTGGCCATGGATTCCTGATTTTGTATAATAAAGGTTAATTCTTTCAGGGTCTGGTAGTATTGAAAATAATAAGTTTTCCAGTATTTTGGAAGCAGGACACTTTTAGCTATGTGTTTATTTCTATGCAGATAATTTAGGTTGGTCTTTTTGAGTGTTTATTTTGTATCCTGCCTCTTTACTAAAGGAACTAGTAAGCTCTTAAGAGTTTTCTAGTGGAGGCTTTAGAATCTTAAGTATAAGATCATATCATCTGAAAATAGGGACAATTTGACCTCTTTGTTCCCTATTTGTATCTTTTTTATTTCTTTCTGTGGCTTGATTGCTCTGTCTAGGACTTGAATCATTGTATTGAATAAGAGAGGAGGGAATGGACATCCTTGTCTTGTTCTTGATCTTGGAATGCTTTCAACTTTTTCTCAATATAATTTTGGCTATAGGTTTATTATAGATGGCCTTTATGATGTTGAAGTATTTTCTGTTTCCAGTTTCTTCAGGACTTTTATCATGAAGAGATGTTGAACTTTGTGAAAATTTTTTTTTCTGCATCTGTTGAGATGCTCATGTAGTTTCTGTTCTTGAATCTATAGATGTGTTGAATTACATGTATTGATTTGTGTATATTGAAATAAGCCTTGCATCTTTGGAATAAATCCCAACTGGTCATGGTGTATGATCTATTTTATATGTTGCTGTATTCAGTTTATAAGAATTTTATTAAGGATATTTACATTAGTGTTCATCGGGTATTGGTCAGTAGTTTTCTTTTTTGTAGTGTCCTTGTTTGGTTTTGGTATCAGTCTGATACTGGCTTCATAGAATAATTTTGGAAATATACCTTCCCTTTTTGCTTTATAGAATAGCTTGAAGAGAATACGTATAAATTCTTCTTTAAAGACTTGATAAAATTTGGTTGTGAGCCAATCAAGACCTGGGTGGGGAAAAAGGAACCTTAGTATACTGCTGGTGGGACTATAAATTAGTATAGCCATTAGGGACATCAGTATTGAGACTCCTCAGAAAACAAAAATAGAACTACTGTGTGATCCAACTATACTACTACTATGCATTTACCCAAAGGAAGGTAAGTCATCATACCACAGGGACACCTGCACTTCCATGTTTATTGCAGCACTTCACAATTTAAAAGATATGGAATCAGCCAGATGTCCATCAACAGATGATTGGATTTTAACATGTAGTACGCATTATATACAATGGGATATTATTCAGCAGAAAAGAAGAATGAAATTATGTCATCTGCAGCTAAATGGATAGAACTGAAGATCATCATTTTAGGCAAAATTATCCAGACCTAAAAAGAAAAATACCACATCTCATTTATATATGGAGACTAATGCTACCTTAAAGAAAGAAACATTACATACACACACACACACATGCACACAATTGATTATATATAAGATTAGAAAATACAAGGGAAGCCATCATGAAGGAGAGAGGACTAGTGGGAGGGGAGGGAAATGGGAAAATCAAGAAGAGGAAGATGAGCAACATATAGAGGTAAAGAGGGAGAGAACTAGTGCAAAATATAGGAGACAATTGTATGAAAATCCCAATATGAATCTCACTATACTATATTCAGTTTTTAAAAAAATCATTATACCACATATATATGTACAATTATCTTTACATATTAATCAAGTAATATTTTTGTAAAGTTTGAGATGGAAGTGTCAACAATCCCGATTTGATAATCACACAGTGTATATATGAAATGAACTTTGTACTCCATTAATATATACCATCAAAATACTTAATAAAACTTATTTTCATCAAGTGAATCCCCAAACTTAAAGCAGGTCTGCTATGTTTAAGGAAGATGAGAGGGTTGGAGCTCTCTGCTGTGACTTCTTGGCTTCCCCGTCAAGCCCTCTGAAGGGACTCAGTGTAATAGGTGGGTTCCACAGAGTAGTCTTGGACATGCAAAATGAGCCTCTCTCTGTACCAAAGAGGCTGTAGGGTTTTGATAAAAGGCAGTACAAGATAAAAGAGCAGGTGGCTACAGTTCAGGTGTCTTGGTTCTTGAGTTGGTTTGGTATTCCTGCCATGACACCATATTGTTCCCTAACTGTACTGGTCCCATGACTCATAGGCCTTCCAGTAGAAGTTAGCACATTCTGTCATATAGAAGTTACTATGCATGCCTCTTGCTCACTCTGACTAATAACTCTATTTACCAATTTAAGTCAAAGAATGTGTTTTACCCCTGAAGCACTACCCGCCACCACACAAATACCACTTACACTTAGTACAGTGCACACCTTGTAATTGACAGTTACTGAACCATCCATCAAATATTTATCAAGGGTCACAAAGTAGTCTGTAGAAACTGAATCTTGCACCTCACCTTGACAAGTAGAGTCCCTGTCACTATGGGTGGTCTTGTATGACAGAAAACAATTTCAGTGTCCCAGGAGATGACCTAGAGAAACAATGCTTTGTTAGTCTGGATATAAGGGTGCTTTTCAA
Source organism: Pedetes capensis (assembly GCA_007922755.1). Lineage (NCBI taxonomy): Eukaryota > Metazoa > Chordata > Mammalia > Rodentia > Pedetidae > Pedetes > Pedetes capensis. Next base: position 92,277 of record VMDO01002761.1, on the reverse strand, counting down.
TGGTAATTATGTATCATGGCTTTTCAAAGAAAAGGACTTGCTTTTGACCTATTTGCATTCTAGGCAGGGAGAACAGAATTGGGTTGGTACCTGAACTATTATTAATTGCTTCTTTTGTCCAACATCAAGGCAGAATTAGGCTTCCCCTCCTTTTGCCTCTTCTCCCTTCAGAAATCCTAGTCATCTAAAATAAACTAACTTCAATGTTAAAACTCTCCATCAAGAAAGGGCACATATAGGGCATTAGGGGAACAAGGATGAGATTCATCCCTGTTTTCATCTTTGCCCCACAGAATTCAAAGCACCATTTTTTAAAAATAAATTTATTTATTTATTTATTTATTTATTTATTTATCTCTGACTAAATTGCTAAATGTGGCTGGCTTCCACCTCTAGTTGTCAGAGACTGGCAAAGTCATTTCCAGAGCACTTTAATTTCTTCCCAGAACAGCAGAAACAATTTGGAAATTTGTCTTTATTTTGAAAAGATTTCCACATATTATGAGATGAGAACAATTTCTGATACATGCTTGGAAATAACCCAGGAATGCCAGTGAGTGACAGTGGTTGAGCCTGCACTTCAGCCCTGGCTCTAAGCCTTTGAATCACTTTAATCTCTCTTTCTTTTTCTTTCTTTCATTCATTCTTTCTTTCTTTCCTTTTCTTTCTTTTCTTTTCTTTTCTTTCTTTTTTTTTTTTTTGCATAAACTCCTTACATTACATAAGTATGAGAAGATATCATGGGTCAGTGTAAAGAACTAAGAAAATTATTTAATTCTATACAGTTAGTTGTTTTACAAATTGAAGTAACTTCCATATGCACCTTTATTTTCATAGGAATTACCCGAAAGGTGGGAAGCAACCAAAAAGATTGCAGCAACAGTGAGGCATGAAGTTTCACCTCTCCAAAATGCAGAAGTCACTCTCATAAGAAAAAGATGTATTTTGTTTGATGTAAGTTAGTTACCAAGTTTGTACTTGCTGTTTCTTAAGAAAGATTTTACAAGAATAATTCAAGCTATTCGATGGATAGTCACTTTTAATTTTTTTTGTCTTGATTAGGAAAAGCAGGCAGAGTTCAGACAGAGATTCAAAAGCTACACCACTCTTGGTTTTAATGCAGAAAATCCGTACACGGTGCTTGATAAGGTAATACAGATCTCAAATATTTTGTGTGTATTAAAGTAGCATATTTAGAAAATAAGTGTGGATGCTAAAATACTACTATATTTTGCCTTAGGTTTCCCATTAATTATATAAAACCCAGCCATAAGCAGTTTTCCTCAAATGAATTATATTGTTTTAAGCCATGTATCCCCAAACCACCATCATCAAAGTTACCCATACTAGTTAAAGTCAAAATTACTACTATGAATGCAATCAGAACACAATTTTAGTCTACATCTCTTTTGGCCAACCTTTAGAACTCTTAGAAGTGTAGATTAGAATTGAGAATATACAGTGTTTTTGGGTACTTACATATGTCCAAAATTTTGTTAAGTATATCACATTATTTCTTTTTGTTCTCACAGTGTTCCTAAGTTTCTATTACTCCCCTTATTTCAGATAAAGAAATAAGCATATTTAATTAAATAATTGAGATTACAGAGTAAATTTTAGAGCTGGGATTAAAACCCTGTGAGGTTCTAAGCATTATACTGCTTCCCATGTCATAGTTTTGCTCAGAACTTTTAACTGTACTTGGGAAAGGCTCATAGCTTATTCTTTACCCTGAACTTGAATATTATTGAGTCATTGAAATCTAGTTTTTAATGAACTACTTTATTATAAGAATGAATATAGAGATCAAATAACCCCCAAAATGATGAGTAATTGATAGGTTTGAAAAGATCTTTTAAACTTGTTTTAGAAAAATAGTACCTTAACCTAGTAGCCCAAATGAGAAAACAAATGTGTGAAGTTTAGATCCAGGAGCTGGGACTCTGAGTTCTCTGTCTAGGCTACCATTCTGCTTCTCCATCAGGCTGTGTGGAGCCTTTGCCTTCAGACTCATATCCAGCTAGACCAAGCTCTTAGCTCTCATTCCAAATTTTGGTTTGAATTAAAACTTAGTTGCTTTTAACTCTTTTCAGAAAACATCATACTATACCATAATGTTGTCTCCTTCACTTGGCTTAAGGGAACAGGTTTATATATGCTAATGGAGCTTTTTAGGGTGATGTTTAAATTGTAGGTTGTGTGAGCAGATTGTAGATGAAGCTATGTGTTTTACCTGACTAATCAATGTGCTGTATGTAAACATTTATGACAGATTGAATCTTATCACTTCCGTGCAATACTATAACAGTATATAGTTACATATTTAAAAGTCAAGATGCTTATTCTTGCATCTTTCATAAAGTATGCAGGGATAGTTTAAATAGAGTAGGGCTGGATTAACTTTTTCATGAAAGTATTTTCTTGGTGGGTTTGTTCAGCATTTGTATCTAACGCTAATCTAATCAGACTCAATGGAAGTTATGTATTGTGGGGAGCAAGCCTCTCCAGTCTAGCCTGTATGTTCAGATGGGAGGCACAGCCATGCACACAGATAACACTACACAACGTACTTGAGATCCTTGGATGAGGGGCATGGACTCCTGCGGCCCTCAGGAACACCGCAAGAGAGAAGAAAGGAAAAGCCTTGGGATGCTTTACCTTGCAGGGACTGACAGCTCTTTATTGCCTCTCCACCCTTACTAGGGCTGAGAGGAATCCAAAGTGAGTACAGCCTTATACCAAGTACCACAGCTCTTATTCTGCCTCAAGGGCAGCAGTGGCTCTTCTGGCTCTGGTGCTGGGACTGGAGACTGTCCTCAGCTTCAGCCTCTTGACACTGGGTCCAAGGGGCTTTCCTCAACTTGCTTGTAGTCGGTCTTCCTTGAGAGTACTGTCTGGTCATCCTGGTCTCGGTGGTCATGGAGAGAGTTCTTATCTTGCCAATGGTCAAGCAAGCTGCTGCAGTGCAGCTCCTTTTATAGATGGCTCGAATCAATTGCTTTGAGTCCTTTGTTTTCCAATTTCTAATCAGGTTGGGAGATTTGTGAAGGGTTTTGGAAAAGTGTCCAGTGACATTACTTTCACTTTCCCTAGATTTCTAATTTACAAACTAGATATTCAAAAGCTGTTTTCCCAGTTTGGGTTTTTTTTTCCAATTTCCTCCCAATTTCTCCCCACAATGTACAGTCTTGTTCTGGGCTGGTATGGGAGATCCTAGTACCCAAGGCACTTCACCCCAAAGACACAATCCATTGACCTTTCAGGAACAAAAGGAATGATGTGGTGAGTTTATTTATTTATTTATTTATTTATTTCATAATGAGATTTTTCTTGGATCTTTTAAACTGAGATTTTAAAATAATGAGCTGTTTCTTCATATCCAAAGTTAGGGTAACTAGTTGAATTAACATAGCTGGGTTTGCTCTAGGAATAATGGAATTAGTATAATAGGAAATCAAAAAATGATTAAAAATAAAAAGGATGTTGGCTTTGGGAAAAGCATAGACATTTTGAAAACCCTCATTTGCAAGACAGATGTTGAAGACATAGTCATAAAGGTACAGTTTTAAATCTATTGCTGAAGTCTCAAGAAAATGAGAAAAATCTCTACAGGAAAGGGAAAAATGGAGTATTTGAAAGCACAATAAACAGCAAGGACAGACACAGAGTATTTGAAAGCACTGTAGAAGGCAGGGACACAAGAACACACTGGAAGTCTAGAGCATTGAGATTGAAGCTTTGGTTGAGGAAGTAGGAGATGATCCTAGCAGGTATCACCATCAGGGTGGCTGGGCTGGCGGAAATCTGCAGCCTGAAATGGGAGCCTAGGAGTTTCAATTGCTCAGCCTAGGGTGAAGAAAGAGGAAATGGATGTCTGGGAATTTGTAAGAATAAGACTGTTCTCACACGTGTCTGTGGTTCATTTTGATGCTACTCTGTGATTAAGAAATTCCCAGGCCAAGAAATTAAAATGATTACAGGAGCTTTTTTTATCACCTAGTAGAAGAGAACAAATCTCTGGAAAAAGAAATACTCATTCCAGTGTCCTCAGGGGTACAACAGATGAAGTTCGTCAAATATGAGTTCTCAGTAAAACAATCAATCAATACACAGTCATGCATGAGAATCAGTAGAAAGAAACCACAGGCATAGACCAGTATAAACTTTTAGGTAATAGGAGAAAATAAAAGGTATATTGAAAAAACTGAGTAAGTTCTTAGAGACCAAAAAATGAAAAAGGGCCAGATACTTACAGAAATAAAAAATATGATTGTTTAAGAAACTATAACTCAGCCAGTTTTTAAGAAAATATAACTCAAAGAGCTAGTTAAAATTGGAAATTGTTGTTGTTGTTGTTAGGTGCTTCTGAGTTGGTGTCCAACTCATAGAGACCCTATGTACAACAGGCAAAACAGTATTGTTAGTGTTTCTTTGCTACTCATAGGGTTTAAAATGGCTGATTGTTTTTTTGGGGGGGAATGGGTTGATGGGTGCTTCTCCCAAGTCTACAGTACCTGGTGTTGCCAGCCAGTCTCCCATCCAAGTACTGATCAGGGTCAACCCTGCTTAGCTTCAGGGATCTGATGGGATCAGATATCACAGTGGTAACAGCTGCAAGCAGGAAAGATATTAGTGAAATCCATATTACATTGGAAGAAAGAAATCACTCAAAATGGAAGAAAAAAGTGTGAAGAAATAGAAAACATAAAAGATATAAAAGAGATTGAGACACAGAGGAAAAAAATAGAATGGCATATAACACTTATTTCCTAGAAGAGAGAATAAACAGAATAATAGTTGAAACCTTTCTAAGACTGGTAAAGCACAAATGAGTAGATTCAGGAAATTCACTCATTCCCAGTCAGGATAAATACAAGGTCACCATCTATATACATTATGGTGAACTGCAGAATTTCAAAGGCAAGGAGAAGATCTTCAGAGCAACCAGATAAAAAACATGGATGAACCGTTAGACATGGCAGTTAGGCTAAGACCACATCTCATCAGCACCAACAGAAACCAGAAAGTAACAGATGATATCTTCCACATTCTACTAAGTAAAATTATATTTCAGTAACAGGTGTAAAATAAAGATATCTCAGGTAAACAAAACTGCAATAAATTTACCACCCATGGCTTATCACCAAAATAACTTCTTGTGCATGTACCTCAAGAAAAGAAAGTATCAACAAAGCTAAATGCAGTTCTCAGAAAAGACTAATTATATTGTCAAGTTCCTGGTGGAATGGGTGGGGGTCGAGGAGAAACATTAACAGTCTTATGAATAAAATAGGGAATTATAGTACAAGAAGGGCAGAAAGTTAAAAGGTCATAGAGCATAATTAACAAGGAATTTGAAAACAAAAATACAGGATGGGTACTTAAAAAGAACATAATTTACCAGAAGTAGTAAATCTGAATAGTCACATATGTATTAAAAATTAACCAGTAGGAAAAGAAAAAGAAAACAATTAGTTTTGGGGGGTGTTCCATTTTGTTTTAAATCTTCCAACAGAGAGACTAGTAGGTCCTGATGGCTCTGCAGGTAAATTTGTGGAAGTTTTCAAGAACCATATCTCATTCATGTGAGTCCAGGACATGAAAAAAACTAGTCTATGAAGAATGTGTAATTTTCATTAAAGCACATTATGAAAAAGGAAAAATTGTAGCTCAGTCTTTCTCACAAGCATATGATACAAACAGCCTGAATAAAACATAATCAAATTATACCAATGTATAAATGAATAAAGTTCATTCTAAGAAAACTAGTTTGATTTAAACATTAGAAAATCCATTGATATAATTCATCACATTACCAGACTAAGAAAAATTCATATGTGATCTCAAAAAAGACCAAAAACTATTATATACCATTCAATATTCATTTATGGTAGACATTCTCAGAAGACGCCTGCAGCGGTAGCCCTGTGGCATCCGATCCCGTCAGATCTCAGAAGCTAAGCAGCGTCAGGCCTGGTTAGTACCTGGATGGGAGACGGCCTGGGAACACCAGCAGCTGTAGGCTTGGGAGAAGGACCTGGCAACCCCCTCCCAAAATTCAATCTGCCATTGAAAACCCTATGAACAGCAGAGAAGCACTGACAATAGTGTTTCCCCTGTTGTACAGAGGGTCGCTATGAGTCGGATACCGACTTGATGGCACCTAACAACAACAACAACATCTCAGAAGACATTTATCATCTCTTAAGGGATAACAAAAACCCTACATAAAACATTAAATAGCAGCTAACATGAAAACTCCTAGTAGCTTTAGTACCAATGTGAAATGTAGGAAAAGCATTAATGACCATCAAAAGTAGATTAAATTGTAGTATATTCATAGTGTAGTACTATAAATAGTGGAAATTAATGAACTTCATATACAACATCAAGAGTATATAGGTTTTACTATAAAATATTAATTAAAATATCTTAAGTACAAAGTATTATCTCAGAAACACAGGTTTTAACATTTTAGCACTTAGCAAGACATATAGTAAAATGTTATAAAATCTAGGAAACTAAAAACTATATAAACATTATGAAATATATAATAAAAGTACAGGTATCTGGTTTAATTTATAGTAGGAAAGAGAGGACAGAAATTGAGAAAGGCATTAAAAGTTATTAGAAATATTTACTAAACTGGATGAAGACCATACCTGCATACACACACACACACACACACCCTATGTATGAAATTTTTCATTAAAATTTATAATACTCTGTTACAAAAAATCTTCCAGTTCTTGTTTGTAAAGGTATAGCTTGTAAAACTGAAAACAGGGTTCTAATATTCTTATTAATACAGTAGGAAATTTAAGAGACAAAATTGAGGTCAGAGACTGAGCTGGTCAAAGGACACAAAATTTCAGTTAAAAGGAATCAGTTCAAAAGATGTACTGTCTGCCCTCCATATCTGCACATTTTTCATCCTCAATTTTAACCACCATAGATGAAAAGCTTTTTAAAAATCTCTGCATCTATAGTAAACATATACAGACTTTTTCTTATTTCCTAAAGAATACAGTGTAACAACTATTTATATAAATTTACATTATATTAGATACTTTAAGGGTTATTTAAAGTATATGGGAGGATACACATAGGTTATATGCAAACACTACATGAATATACGACTTAGTTAATAAAAAGTTAAATTAACAGCTCATAGGGAAAGAAAGAAAAAATGAGCCAGCTCACATTTTATGTAAAACATTAACTTTTCCACATTGATAAGATGGTAGGTGAACCTTGGAAAAGGCAATCATAAGATGAAATTTTCATATCGAGTTGTGTTCAAATAAATTTATTCATGAATTCTCTTGAGTGCATGAATTCTTGTGAGTGCGTTTTATACTATTGATCATCTCTAGGGTAACTTTTAAATCTGAGAGGTTTTTTAAGTTGACTATTAAAAAGCTTGCGGGCTGGGATTTAGCTCAGTTGGTAGAGCACTGCTCTGCAGTCTCTGAGGTCCCGAGTTCGATTCCTAGCACCGCAAAATGGGAGAAGGACATGGCAACCCACTCCCAAGGCAATCCCGAAACAGCCATTGAAAACCCTATGAAGGTCACTATGAGTCGGACTCAACTCTATGGCACCTAACAATAACCACAACAATTAAAAAGCTAATTTATTCTGACATGGAAGTTTCTAGAGCTTCACCTTTTGCTCCTCAGCAGTCCCCAGCTGTACAATGAAAAACCAAGAGAAAAAATGTATTTATAAAATTCTGATGCTAGAGCAAGTTTGCTGATATAGTGCATAGGGAGAATATTGGTAACATTATTGCATTTATTAATGTTGTACTCCTCCCTTTTTGAGTAGCTATGAGTTTGTTCATTGAAAGCCTTCTACATTTTATCAATAGCCATACTGCAGATATAAAAAATTTTTTTTGAAAATCAAAGTTTGAAATATTGACATGGAGCTAGAGGATGGTATGGATTCACTCTCTTTGCCCGTTTGTGTGCAAGTATGTGTTTTCTTCTTAGGCAAATCAGGAGCTTGAGACTTTAGAGGAAGAAATGGCACAGATGCAAGACTCTGCTCATCTTTTTGAAGTGGCTCTTCCAGAGTACAAACAAATGAAGCAATGTCGCAAAGAAATACAGTTGCTCAAGGGACTCTGGGATGTCATCATTTATGTTAGAGTAAGATTTCCTTTTGAAAGAATGCTTTTTTGTACTTTTTTCCCTTTTAGTAGTTTTTGTTAGTATTTTAATTGTGTATATTCATGGAATACAGAGTGATAACTCAGTTCATATATACAGTGTGCAATTATCACATCAGGATTGTTGATATTTTCATCTCCTAAAACGTTTGACAAAAATTTTTTTTGATTAACATGTAATGAAAATTGTGAATATTTATTAGGTATAGCACTATTTTTTTTAGATTTTCATAAAGTTGCCTTCTATATTTTGTACTTGTTCTCTCCCTCTTTTCCACTCTACATTATTCCCTGCTCCCATCTTCCTCATCTCCCTGTCCCTCCCAGTAGTCCCCCTTTCCCCTCATGTTGTATCCATTTGTATTTTCTAATCTTAGATATGTACAATTATATACATAGATGTATATCTTTTTTTTTTTTTTTTTTTACTTTTTAGACAGGGTCTCGCTAAATTACACAGACTGCCTCTGGTCTCGAACTTGCGATCCTCCTGCCTCCGCCCCCAAGCCACTGGGATTATAGGCATGCACCACTGCCCTGGATATATCTATTTTCTTTAAGATATAGGGCCTAGATATTAGTGAAAACCTGCAGTATTTCTTTTTGAGTCTGAGTTATTCAGTTTAAAATGATCATCTCCAGTTCTATCCATTTTTCTGCCAGTGAATAATTTCATTCTTCTTTACTACTGAATAATATTCCACTGTGTATATATACCTTTTAGTAATTCTTTAAACAAGAATTTTTAGTGCCTATGTAATTCTATTTGGGTTCCATGATGTCTTGAACACACATTATATTTCAACCCCCAGCCCCACTCTCAGGATTGGAATTCATATTACCTCTGTTGGTAGAAGATTCTTCCCTTAAATATCAGTTGCTTTTCTCTTTAGTTTAGGGTGAAACTTTGTTTAATAAGCTGACAGCCTCAGATCCTTTAGGAGGATTGTATGGAACTATGGAAATATATATATATATATATAGTATTTATTATATGTAATATATAATATAATATATTATTATATATAATATATTATGTATATATATCATATACATGGTCATCTGTGCATACAAGCTCCTATATAAACCCATTCTATGATTATATTTGTGGGCATATATATAAGGCTCTTACAAGAAATAAAGTTAAATTATATGTGATTAAGTTAAAAATTTAAACATAAAAATAGGTTCTAGGGAACTAGGCATCTTGCAACATCTTAAGTTAGTAGAAAGCCATATAGAAATATATTAAAAAGATATAAAATATGCTCAAGAAATGGTTAGTGAGAGTTTTGCTTATAATGAACGAAGATTATCTTGTGAAAGCTTATTTTATATTACATGTAGGATTATACAAACCTGTTATTTAATAATGTACTTACCAATTTATTCAAAGTACACAGGATTAAATGATAATGATTGTGGGTATGTGGAATTTATCATTGGTACTAGAAATTAATATATCACAATATTTTAGCCTTAAGCTTGACATGTTCTGACAACTTTTATGTTTTGGTGATAGGGAAGTTTTGACAAGTGCAGTTAATACTTTAAAAATTGTCTTTCCAGTGGATGATAGAGTCACTGTGTATCATCAGTTTATATATATTGCTGTGGAGACTTGCTCTCACCAAATGTTGTTGACACTTTTATCTGCTTGTGCGTTTTCAGAGAAGCATTGATAATTGGACTAAAACCCAGTGGAGACAGATTAATGTGGAACAGATGGATGTAGAACTCAGAAGGTTTGCCAAGGCAAGTTCCATAACTGTCTGTTACAACAATTTATCTTTCTCAGCACCACCTCCTTCCATCTTCCCTAACCTAGTATCTGGTGTGTTGGGCTGCACGTTCTTATTTACTTCAAATAGAATGATACCAGATAGATTTTTTTTTCCACTCAGCCAGTCTAACTTCTAATCAAGCCTGCCTTTATGTGAATAAGTTGATAAAAGCACATGAGGGCTAATGAATTTATGAGAAGCAACTATATTTATGAACTTCCTAAGGTTGTCTATTAGGGAAGGGAAGATTAAGAGTCAGGGTAAAGGGGGTTAGGCTTCTGAATTAGGTCTTTGATTTCCTTCCTTAGAAACCATGAGGATTTTTGCATCTGAAATGGTACCTTTTGATTTGGGAACTTGGGGCAATTGACAGGAATGTGCCACATCTGGACTTATATGGAATATAATGATCTCTGTTATTATCCACTATCCCGAGGGCTCAGTAGAACTTGGTTGATTTGAATTTGATGACTTGATACTCTCCACAGCCATATGCCCTCTGAAGAGAATAGAACTTCTTTGGAAAAAGTAAAAATTCACAGCAGTGAAAGGCAACTTAAAAATGGCAGTGCCTGCTGGGCACAGTGGTCACCAGCTACCTGGTAGTTACAGGAGAAGCTATTAAGAGTGTGATTTTGGAGGATCCTTTGTGTCCAGAGAACAACCTGGATGTAAGATACCAAAAAAAAAAAAAAAAAGTCTTTTGCTTTCTTCCTATTTCAAAATGTCCTTGCCCCTAACTGAATCCTGTGCTCAGCTCTTAACAAACTCTTCTTGTTCTCCCATATTATTCCAGTCCCAAAGATCCCAGCTCCAGTGTTTTTTCATTCTTTTCGATGTTGTGGGGCCAGAGAAGCCATACTGCACCCACTCCTTACTTGTCTTTTCTACCATTGGTTATCCCATGTCACAGTGACAACCCCACCTTCAACTGCAGATCTTTTACTAATTATTTTGAAAACAGTTGCCCTTGTCCTTTCATCTGTGCTAAAATCCAGTTGTATTATTATGGTTTTCTTGTTCACAATTGCTGCTATTGTTCCATGGGCTGAGACGACAGCCAAGTCAAGGACCCAGTTTGAAACATCTTAAAGTCATAAAATATTTAAATTCCATGAAAAAGACACAGATAACCAACGTTTCAAGGTTACCATCGAAATGAGTCAGGTGGTGGAAGGGCAGGTTCAGTAATCTGGATAATCTCAGGTTTCCCCTGTGTTTCTAGAGGAAGCCCTCTTCATGGCATGTGTCCTGTGAATTCTGTCATTTCCCTGCATTTGATGTCCCATTAGACAACCGGGTAGATCTGGTGACTAAGAAAGCAGCATACGCAGGTGGCATCTATCTAATACACTCATGGTATTGGCATGAGTGGCTCCATTTCTCTGGTTTAAGTCCTTCACCTAGTGGTATTTCAGATACGAACAGGTCCACCTTTGGCAGACAGGTTTCAGCTGAGCTTCCAGATTAAGACAGACTAGGGAGAAGGACCTGGCTGCTAACTCTCAAAACAACCATTGAAAACCCTATGAATAGCAGAGAATAATTATCAAATATATTTTTGTTGCTGTTAGGTGCCATCAACTCAGGTCTGACTCATAGCAACCTTATGTACAACATAATGAAATACTCCCTGGCAGTGTGTCATGCCCAGCACTATGTCAGTGCTTCTCTACTATTCATAGGGTTTTCAATGGCTGATTGTTTCAAGATTGCTTTGGAAGTGGATTGCCATCCCCTTCTCCTATCTTGGGTGTGCTGGAGATTGAACCCAGGGCCTCAGAAAGTGCAGAGAAGCACTCTGCCAACTAAGCTAAACTAGATATAGTGACAGAAAATGAGCCTCCTATCCTGGAAGGCATTCAAGAAATGACTGGGGAAGAGTTGCTGCCTCAAAGTAGAGTTAACCCTAATGAGAATGGAGAAAAGCCCCGAGACCTCCTTTTGCTGATGTGACATGACTCAAAATGAGAAGAAACATACCGGCTATAACAGTGGGCTCAAACATAGAAAGATATGTATGGCACAATGTTGAGTAGTGTTTTGTTCTGTTGTACACAGGTCACTATGAGTCAGATCCCACTTGATGGCACCCAACAAAAAAGAGTTGTAATGCTTTCACTCTCTTTCATAATCCAGGGACAGAAAAATGCATATTTATTCTTCCATAGGAGGCAAGTGATGTCATGTTTTATTATATCTAGGAAGCTGATTTTTCCCCCTTACATGTCTTTAGGAAATTTGGTCACTAGATAAGGCAGTCCGTGTGTGGGATGCTTATGCAGGCTTGGAGAGCACCGTGAAGGACATGATGACCTCCCTGAGAGCTGTCTCAGAGCTGCAGAGCCCTGCCCTGAGGGACAGGCATTGGCATCAGCTGATGAAGGCCACAGGGGTGAGTGTCCTCAATCTCCTTAATTATATTTTGTGACTGTGAAGTGTTATTGCTTGGCTGGCATCATGTGGGATGCTATGGAATAAGTGCAAAAGTCTCTGGTCATATGCAAGAGGTCAAGCACCTTGAGACAGGACCAGAAACTGGACACTCAAAAAGCCTCATTCTCACCCCTCTTATACCCTACTGAGTGTGTGAGCAAAAGCAAGTCACGGAACCTCTCTAGTTTGAGTTGTGTTTTTCATTAATAAACTGAGGGATGCTATCTACTCATATGCATTGGAGGAGTCTTGGAAGGAGCAAGTGAGAAATATGAAGGCATTTTATAGAGCACCTTGTGGCAGGAAAGAATCTTTGTGTGGAGAAGATTAGAAGGTTTGGAAGTAGATTTGGTGGGAAGAGGGAATTCTCATATAGTGATTTCCCCAAAAAACATTCATTAATATGGTATCTTTTTGGTGGTCTTCTGATGCTTTTAGTCTTACTGTAAGATATTAAATGGTTTCTCTTATGTCTGTACCACCTGAAGGTCTGTGTTCTTGTCTTTCTATATCTATTGAAAAGCAATTATATCAACCTTTTGCTTTATTTTTCAGAGAACATGATCTTTTTGAATTTTTATTTATTTATTTATTTATTTTTCCCCTTTTTGAATTTTTATTTATTTTTTGAGACAAGGTCTCACTCTGTAGCCTAGGCTGGCCTAGAACTCATGATCCTCCTGCCTCTGCTTCCCTTGTGCTGGGATTCTAGGCATATGCCACAATGCCCAGCTGAGAAAGTAGCCTTTGTGTATTTAAAATATGTAAAAGGAAGACTGGTATCTGTGCTTTCTCCTTAGGCAAATCAAAAACCTGAGAGACACACAGTGAAGAAAAGTTCTCATGATATCACAGAACATTTGTAGACTAGGGAAATAGCAGCCAGGGACTGCCTGGACCTTATGTTTCCAATCCTAATGCTCAGTAACTGTGGAATCTTGGACAATTTTTCTTCATACTTCAGTTAACCATTCTAGGAAATAACAATAGTGTATCTTCAATTCATTCACCCAGTCTATATGGGAAGCATTGTTTTTATTTATTTAGTACATGTAGTAGATACTTTAAAAAGGGTACCTTGAGCCATTATTATTACTACATTTTTCCATAGTCTTTTAGACATTGTTTAGGCTTTGTAATTGATTTAATTTATTTAGGAAATCTTTACTGGTTCTCCTAATATGTGGTTGGCTGTTACCTTGCTCCCTATCTTCTATTATTTCTGCCAATAAGGTTTTGCCTCACCATGTACGTGCTTGCCTGTGTTATCGCATTCTATAAGCTGGAAAAAGGCACCTTCTCAGACAATGTGGAAAAAGGCTTTCCTCCAGGATGTCCCCAGGACTACAAAGCAGAGGCTGGATTCAGTCTCCATTTGTCACCTGGGCTGGCATCCACATTCAGTGCACAAGTTGAGCAACTATTTAGTGTGGCCCCATTACACATTCCTACTTATTTTTTCTCTAGGACACATCTACCTCCAATAAGCTCTGGAATGAGATCAAAAGTGATACAGAGAGAGGGGTCCACATCATCTGGTTTGTTCAGGACTTTCCAGGTCCAGGTTTTAGCACAGAAAATCCCACATACCAGGGAACTCCTCCGTCATAGGCAAACCTGTGTGACTTGTTCCCCTATACAGAGGTGGGTGGTACTAAGGAATAATACAGGATAAGGAGGGCCAGTGAGGGCTGCAGCTTCCTAGAAGCAGAGACTAGAGCAGAAAAGGAACCGCCTTTCTTTGCAACTGTGTGCCTGGGTCAGCCCTTGTTTGCAAGAGATGTGAATTTGGAATGTAGAAAGGAGTGCTTCTTAAGAAACAAATATTGGGATGGGTTTGGGAAGAAGGAACCAACAAGATAATGAAAAAATAAATATAAATTATTTTTACATGGTAAAAATGAATAAAGACTCTGTGAGTAAGAACATTTTGCCAAGGAGCCAAGATTAAATTAGTGATAAAACCAGGTTAAGTCACGGAAAAAACAGGGAATTATGTTTAGTGAATAGGTACTTCAGGAGGAAAAGACAAATGAGCTGCTACCCGATTCTTGGGATTTCAACCAAATTGTAATAAATGAACATGAGATTCTCTTTAAAAATGAATTTTGTGGGCAAAGGAGATAAGAAGCAGGCTGACAAGGAAAGGCAATGAAACAAAGGACGATAGTGTTGCATGAACATGGGGAAACCTTGGCCCCGGTTTTCTGTGGGTGATGGCTCAGGAACTGTGAGTTAAAGGGGACTCTGTGATTGTCCACACCTGTCAGAACTAGCAATATACCCAGCTGCCAGCTTCAGTGTACTTTAGTTATGATCATTCCTTTAGCCATTAGGTAAAAGGAACCCTTAGCATATGTGGGATGCAAATTCTACCTTTTTTTTTTTTTTTTTTTTTCCTCTTCCTAACCAGGTCAGAATTTCAATAAGCAATGCCACCACATTGGCAGATTTGCTAGCATTGCAGTTACACAGAATGGAGGATGACGTCCGAAATATTGTGGACAAAGCAAGAAAGGAGCTGGGGACCGAGAAGGTAGTGTCCTCAGGGATATGTCTTTTCTATAATGCTGATTTTGTGCTTTAGCTTAGAAGCCATGTCCCACCTTTCTTTTAATGGCTTGTGAATACAGAGACACAGTCCAGTTTGTTCTTCCTTTTGGCTAGGTAGGTAACTTGGGCAGCAGATGGAGTCATTCAACAGCATGGTAAATACTTAAAACAGGAGAGTTTGCCCAGAAAACATTTATACATCCATTACTTTGTACCAAGCACCACTCTAAGTACTTGATTCATATGAATTCAGTCCTTTTAGATAGGTGACATTATGATCTCTGTTTTATAGTTGAGAAAACTAAGGTATAGAGAGGTAATTAACTTCCCAGGTTCACATGTAGCCTGAGATTCATATTTTCTGTCACCTCTCTCTTGCTGGCTAATTTCTTTTTTTCTCTCTCCCTTTATTAGTAAATGATGATGGGGTACAGAGTAATGGAGCATTGGCTTTTCTATTATGCAACCATTACATCACTTCTGGCTATGCTTTCATCAACCCACAAGGTTTATGGAGCCTTCTGGCTAATATGTGGTAAAACTCAAATGCTTATTTGAGTTATGTTCCCCTATTTTTCCACCATACTCATGAAGTTCAGGACATTCCAGGTCCAGGTTTTAGCACAGAAAATCCCACATACCAGGGAACTTTACATTGAGATTTTACATTGAGATTATCCTCTTTACATTGAGATTATCCTCTCCCCCTTTACCCCTCTACATTGATTCTCCTCCCCATCTTATTTTCTGCAATCTTCCCTGGCTAATTTCTAAATAATATTTACCAAACTTTTGCATAATCTTTTGAGTCCCTTCCTGCTTTCACAGTCTGTTTTGGGGAAGAATGTAAAACTCATGTCCAATAGAAGGTTGATATTAGTGTGATGCTTGTTCTTTTTATATGATGGAATTCATTCTTCCAAACTCATCACCATGAATATTTGAAGGAAAAATAATGGAAGCCAGTCATATTTACTATTACTCTGAGTTTGGGGGAAAATATTTAAAATATTTTTTAAAATTCCAGATAGTAGCTTAGATAATTAAACTCTTGTGCACATAAATTAATTGGTACTCTTGATTACTAGATTATTGCTGAAATCAGCCAGACCTGGGCAACCATGGAGTTTTCTTATGAAGTTCACTATCGAACAGGCATTCCGTTACTGAAATCTGATGAACAACTTTTTGAAACTCTAGAGCACAACCAAGTAAGATGGACAGTTTTGTTACAGAGTTTTAATTTTAATGTAATTTAGATTTTTTTTCAAGTTCTAATACTCAATATTTATTTATTCACTCATTGAGCATCTACTTATACCAGCCTCCGGGTATAATATCATTTGATATCTAAAGGTGTGAACACTTGTTTTCAAGGAACTTGCAGTCAAGGAAGGAGATAAAAGGAATCCAAGGAGTCTAAGAAGAGACAGAAGCTTTCTGTTTGGGGAGGGTGACTATCCCAGGGGAGTCCATAAACGGTGATGATGTTTATGCTGAGCCTTGTGGGGCTGGTCTTCAACAAAAAATAATGGCCATTAGGGAAGAATGTTTAGGCAATGGGGACAATATTAGTAGCATCTTGGAATATCAGAAAGCGCCTGCCATTCAGAGGTAATTTTAAGAGTTTATTTGCCTTGGAATATAGATTTTCTTTATGGGAGTAATGAAATACAAGACTAGAGAGATTTGAGGGCAACATACATGGTCTTGAATTCTAAGATTATAGAAGTTGGCATCTTTTTAAACATGAGCAATAAGAAAGGTAGAAGAGACTATTGGGAGAAAATAATAGTTATTATGAGACAAAACACTTAGGAAGAGAACCTGGAATAGAGAGATGACATCATGATTTTTGATGTGTTTAGGGTAAGGGGCATTTAGGTAAAGATGGAAAGTCAGACCAGACCCCAGCACAGATGTTCAGTCTAGCACTGCAGGTTGGAAGGTCATTGTCAGTATCTTGAAAATAGATGAGCTAGATAAAGAGAGGTAAAGAAGATAAGTTAGCTGGGAACAGTTTTAATAAGGATACATTTGGTGATTAACAAGATATTTTAAAAAGGCAGAAAGAGAGAAGTCAGTGAAACAATGGAAACAGGTTACTACTATATCACAGAAACCAAAAGGTGGGTTCTTTTCCCAAAGAGTCACATATGTTAAGTACCCAGAGAAAATGAGAATAAAAAGAAGCCATTCTATCCAGTGACTTTCTGCAATTTCCATGTCAGAGAATGATGAGAAATGCTAATCACACAGCAAGGAGTAGAACCAAACCTTGGAGATAAGAGAGTTGCATACTACAGAGGTCAGCTGAAGCTTGTTTTATTTTTTAGAAATTAAAACATACACACACATGCACAAAAGCACAAAAACAAAAAATAAAAACCTGGGAATAATTAACAGGCAGGGCCCAAGAGAAGAGAGATGGAAGAACAGTTTAATTTCTAAAGATGCTCCTTAGTGCACATTTTTTTTTCCTTCTGCAAGGAGACATGGCCTTCTGGTAGAACGCATAAGAAATGCAGCTGCTTATATTTATCTTAAAATGTCAACCTAAATGTTAACGTGAAAAAATGTTAACCTAAATACTTCCATTAATTACTCATCCATTCGTTTAGCAGAAGTTTATTAAATGCTTCTTCTGATTAGTCCATGCCAGGTCTAAGACTCCCACAATACACAGAGTAGACATGATTTCTCCCTCATGGCACTTACAGTCTACCAATTAGCTATTTAAATTTTCTTGTCTTTCTTTTAGGTCCAGTTGCAGACTCTTCTTCAAAGCAAATATGTGGAATATTTCATTGAGCAAGTCTTAAGCTGGCAAAATAAATTAAATGTAGCAGACTCGGTGATCTTTACTTGGATGGAAGTCCAGAGAACTTGGTCTCATCTGGAAAGCATTTTTGTTTGTTCAGAAGATATTCGAATCCAGCTTGTGAATGATGCCAGGAGATTCGATGAAGTAGATGCTGAGTTTAAGGTCCATGAAAGATAGGCTGTATTCTATTCCACTAAAGTTTTTAGGACAATAGGAAAGTTTCATAAAAATGAATATATAATATATATATATATATATATATATATATATATATATATATAGTTGTTGTTGTTGTTGTTGTTGTTGTTTCGTTTCAGTAAGCAAGGATCAGGAAACTTTTTCTGTGAACGACCAGGTAGTGAGTATTTCAGCTTTTACAAATCATACCACATGGGTAACAATTACTCAATGCTGCCAGTGTGACATGAATGAAAATATAGATTTTAAGTAAACAAATACATATGACGGTGCACCAACAAAGCTTTATTTATAAATATTGAAATGTGCATTTCACATACTTTTGTCACAAAACATTATACTTCTTTGGTATTTTTCAACCATTTAAAAATGTATAAAAACGTTTCTAGCTTCTAGGTCATACAAAAATAGAAGCAAGCTGTATTTGTAGCATCCGCCATTAATTGCTGCATAAGAAGAATAAATAGATTCTTCTTCATAAGTAAAAGGTTGAAGAAATGGGCATCAAATAATGCAACCAATTTTTTTTCTTTTCCATGGGAGTCACAGAGAACACACAGAAATAGGTACCTTATGTGGATAAATGATTTGAGAAACTTCTAACAGAATAGTAGCCACATCTTTTATCATGAGAGGGGCTAAATTTTTTTTTTCTATCTAAAGCAAAATTCCCACAGGAATTCTAATTTCTATAAATTTGACAAGGAAAGAATAAATTGTTTAGTACTGACATATTCTCTAACATTCTGATCTTTCTTTTCCCTTCCCCTTTTCTTTTTTTCTTTTCCTTTTTTTTTTTTTTTTTTTTTTTTTTTTTTTTTTTTTTTTTGTTGTTGTTGTTGTTTTGTTTATTTAGAAGAGAGATCCATGTGGGCCCAGAATGGTGGTGATGCCCATAACATTTATTTTGACAGAAGCTGTGGTTATACATTGCTTTTGATCTTTAAAATTTTAAAAGCAAAATCAGACAGATGTGGTATCAGGCTTTCCTATGATATCCTTAACCTTGCTTATTACTAGTGTATTTATTCGCATATTTTGATCCCCAAAGAGGATGAAAAATTTAGAAAAGTTTCTAATATCCATGTTATACTTTCACACAGGAGTTAATGTTCAAGACAGCCAAAATAAAAAATGTTTTAGAAGCAGCATGCAGACCCCATCTCTATGAGAGACTTAAAGATTTACAGTACAGGTAAGAACAGAGCTATATAAAGTGATCAGCTATAATTTTATGAAATTTCTTTCACAGACCTAATAGTATTTAACATCATGTTATTGTAGGGTCAATTTCTACTACATTATTTTATAATTTTGCTTATAACTGTCTAGTCTTATATATATTAGGTAGTATATTGTTGTTGTTGTTAGGTGCCGTCAAGTCAGTATCAGACTCATAGCAACCCTCACAGGGTTTTCAGTGGCTGACTTTTTTGGGATTGCCTTGGGAGCGGATTGCCAGGTCCTTCTCCCATTTTTGCGGTGCTGGGAATTGAATTCGGGACCTCAGAGACTGTAGCTCAGTGCTCTACCAACTGAGCTAAATCCCAGCCCAGGTAGTATATATCGTGAGTTAATGTAAGTTCAAGTATATTTCTGTTTTCTAAAAAAACACTATTATAAAGGTAAAATTAGAATATTAAGAGAATTGATGTGACTGATCATTTTTTTTCATTGAACTATTCTGCAAATGCTGAGTGAAGATCTATTGTTTTCCAGAAACTGGGATTGCATTCACTTATTTCAAGTCCTTTACTTTGTGTATATTTTCCTGGTACAAGAAAGTATCCTTAGCATATTCACACTTTTGAAATCCTTGTGCTAAGGGTCATATAAAAAGTGATTTTTTTATTTGTTTTTGCTTTTGTGCTTTGAGACAAGGTCTCACTGTGTAGCTCCGGCTGTCCTGTAACTTATTACGGTAGCCCTGGCTGGCCTTGACCATGGCAGATCTCCCTGCCTCCTGAGTGCTGGGATTACAGGCATGCGCCACCACACCTGGCTTACAAAGTAATTTTCATATATCATTCCTCAACAGTTAGTGGTCACAAGAATATTCTGGCTTTTGATTTAGAATGGGCAGCTGCTAAAACAAGAGGTTTGCTTGCAGATTTAATTATTTTTGTTTAGCCAGTATTCTTTGGGGCTTCTGGGATTCAGGGTCACCTTTCCTTGACTAAGAACAATATGGTGGATATTATTCTGGATCTTCTGAGTCCTTTGAGTACCTAATAGAGTAGAAGTCACCTGTTTTTGTAGACATTCAGTGGGGGGAGAGGGAGACCCTCAGCCAGTTTTATGTTGCTAATGCATTTTGTATGGGAGAAGGATGCAGCAGTCCACTCCTAAAAACAATCCCAAAACAGTCATTGAAAACCCTCTGAGGGTCGCTATGAGTTGGAGCCGACTCGATGGCACCTAACAACAATGCATTTGTGTTCAGGTTGAGCAATACCAAATCTAGTCTTCATTAAGAAAAGTGATGAGTAACATTGACACAAGTCTGATCTATATTTACCCTCAACCAATGGTGCACGCGTGTGCATGTAGTGTCTCCTCCCACTTGGCAAGCTTGTGTGTTAGTTTAAGTAGGATGATGGTGTCAAAGAGAAGAGGCAAGGCCCCTGTTAAATACTGAGTTTGTTGGGTTGAATGAACAGATGACAGGGAGCTGGGTTTGTTTTGTTGAAGTGTCAACAACTGAATGACCAAGATGTGCTTAAAAAGATTTCTTCGTACCTCCAGGCTTTCTCTTTGTGAAAAATCTCTTGCTGAACACCTGGAAACCAAGCGCATCGCTTTTCCTCGGTTCTACTTCATCTCCTCTGCTGACTTACTTGACATTCTCTCGAAGGGAGCTCAGCCTGAGCAGGTAACATATTTTGGAAGTGTTGCATTACGCTGTATTAGTTAAGGAATGTCCCAGTTACTGTATCACGATCAAATGCCATCTGTCATGTCACATGTGCCAGGAACTAGAAAACCTGCATTTAAGATGTTTAACATAGCCATGGAAGGATGTCAGAGACTGAGGTAAAGAAGGTAGGAAAAGTTGTCTGATGCTCTGTGAAGGAGTGGGATAGGAAATCTTTAAGCTTAAGGTCCTGAAAGAGGTCAACAGCAAGAAACACTGGCCTCAAATCCCTGAGTTTGGGAGCAGGGCTAAATCATGCTGGCCCTGGCTGGCAGCTTTCCTAGGGGAAAGTGGGTCACTTGTTAGAACGTGATCAAGGCTGGTACTTTTCTTACCACCCTCTCAACTCCAGAGAAACTTTCACAGTTGTTAAGCTGGACAAGTCTCCAGTGCTATCAGAGTTGGATTTGGGTCATTTCAGACTCATCAACTAACCTACTTTCCTCTATCTATGTAAAAACAATTCACTACCTGTTTCCTAATTCCCATGTATATATTTAAAGCAAATAAAAGCAGAATTTTATTTATTTATTTTTGAGATAGGATCTCACTGTGCAGCCTAGGCTGTCCTTGAACTTGTGTCAACCTTCTTATCTTAGCTTCCTGAGTGCTATGTTTGGCTTTTCAGACATTATCTTGTATACTCTGAGAACTCATGTCAAAGACAATTACACAAGTTCTAAAGCATTCCTTCCTATAAATGTTTAGAAGACACTTCCCTCCCTTAGACCACTCATTGTTCCCACTTATTTATTTCTTACACTTGTAAAAGCTTACATTGGTGGTTACTGCTAAAGCAGACATTATATCACAAATTATTTTAACACGGAAGTTTGTGTTTTATCACTATGGAGCAGAGCTTCAAATCCATCAAAAATTGGATTCAAGTTTGGGTATGGGTTTAATATGTTAAAATTTAGAGGATTCAGCTATAAAATTTTAATCCTATGTATAGATTAGTTGTTGTTCAACTCATAGTGACCCTTTGTCTAACAAAACAAAAAGCTGCCTGACACTATGCCATACACAGGATCTTCTTTTTTTTTATGTTTGAGCCCATTGTTGCAGGCACTATGTTTCTTCTTATTTTGAGTTATGCCACATCAGCAAAAGGAGGTCCCAGAGGCTCTACTTCATTTTCATCATTAAGGTAGATGCTGCTCTGAGGAGGCAACTCTTCCTCAATCATCTTTTGAATGCCTTCCAGCCTGGGGGCTCACTTTCTGGCATTATATTTGACAGTGCTTCTTTGCTATTCATAGGGTTTTTGATGGCTAATTCTTCCAGGAGTGGGTTGCCTAGTGATTCTCCTTAGTCTGTCATCGTCTAGAAGCTCAGCTGAAACCCGTCCACCATGGGTGACCCTACTGGTATCTAAAATACCAACGGCATAGCTTACAGCATCACTGCAACATGCAAGCCCCCACAGCATGACAAACTAACAGACACGGGGGTATGTGTAGATAGATGAATAAAATGGCTTTTAATTGTGTGAATTTTTTTTTTTTTTTTTTTTGTGGTACTGGGGGTTGAACCCAGGGTCTCGCGCCTGCATGCTCTGCAAGTGCTGGACTGCTGAGCTGCACCCTCAGTCCATTTTTTTTAGTTTTTGAGACAGGGTCTCGCTAAGTTACACAGACTGCCTCTGGTCTCGAACTTGTGATCCTCCCACCTCCGCCCCCCGAACTGCTGGGATTACAGGCGAGAGCCATCTCGCCCGGCTGTGCAATTTTAAAATAGCTAATTATACAAAAACAATACAAAACAAAAGATAATTCAAAGCTGAACCTGAACCCAATTTTGCACTGGATTCAGATTTTGGCTCAAATTTTTTTCTTGAACACTTGAACTGGAATGGGTTCAGGGTTTGGGTTCAGTTTGAAGCCCTGCTGTCTACACATAGGCTTTGAACCCAAATCCTAAATGAACCTGAACTTTTTAAACCTTAAGATTTTGAACCTGCACAAAACTTCAACCCAATTTTTTGTTTGTTTGTTTGGTTTGGTTTGGTTTTTTTGCTGGTTTGAAGTCTTGCTATGGAGTGTTGTCTATGTTCTTCTTCTCAGAAAAAAAAAAATTCTATTCGGTAGATGTTTTCATGCCATTTTCTTGGGATATGTGTTTCTTGGACCATTTTACTGTTCTTTGGACAGTGTTTACCTTGATTATTTCTTGTTTATTCAACTTTGAATCTAAGTTCATTTGAATGGCTATTCCTATTGCTTATAATATGAGTGAAGTCTTGCTGTTAATAACAGAATTGTTTGTCAAGTTTGACAACATTGCGGGAACCACACCTACATACTGTTTTCTGTATTCATGCTAACCCTCCAAAGGCTTTGCCAATAAAATCCCCTAAGGCTTTGCCAATAAAATCCCTCTGACTAGGAGCTCACTGTATCCATTCCTCACATATTCATGTAGTGCACAATTAGATATTTTCTTGAAAAATTTCAGTCAGTCTCTGTGTAATCCTAGCAACTCGGGAGGCTGTGGCAGAAGGATCTCAGGATTGAGGCCAAAGGCAGCCTGTGCAATTTAACAAGACACTGTCTCTAAAATAAAACAATAGGACAGGGGCTTGGGAGAGGTAGCTCAGTTGTGGAGTACTTTCCTGGAATGAACGATGCCCTAGGTTAAACCCCTAGTCCTGCAATGAACAAACCAATTTCCAACGTGACATTTTTTTTTGAAATTTTTAATGTACACCTTAATGTGATTCACTTTGACATGCTTTTCATTGTGACATTTCCATATATGCATTTTGATAAACATTATTCATATAGGTTACCCCTTACCCTCCCCTATGCTTCCCCCTGCCACCCTTCCCATCTAAGTTTCCCACCTAAGTCTTCTCTATCTGTTACTTAGTAGTATTTTTCTATATGTCCTTGGGTTCCAGTTCTGTTTGAGATAGAAACTTTTCCTGTAGCGGTCTTTGTTTTATCTTGTTAGAACAATTACATGCGTTTTCTAGACCATTTATATTGACACCATTCTTATCTCCCCCCCCCTTTATTATGATCCCAGCTTTGAATAGGATTTTTCCTTCTTATAATTTTGAATCAACTCCCTCATATGAGTGAGAACATGTGGTGTTTCTCTTTCTGAGCTTGTGTTCATTCACTTAAAATAATTTTCTCTAATTCCATCCATTTTGCTGCGAATGACCTTATTTCATTTTTCTTGATTGCTGAATAGTATTCCATTGCGTATATATATCATAGTTTTTTTTATCCATTCTTCTGTTGAAGGGCTCTTTGGCTGATTCCATATCCTTGCTATTGTGAAAAGTGCAGCATTGAACATGGAGATGCAGGTGTCTCTGTGGTATGATGACCCATCTCCCTTTGGGTAAATTCCCAATAGTGTTATAGCTGGGTCATATGGTAGACATTCTTAACTCCATTCACACTCCAGCAATCCCCTGCGGACACTCTCATGAGGTACAGCTAGAGACTTTATGAGGTGGTTGTTGTTAGGTGGCATTGAGTCATGCCCAACTCATAACAACCCTCATAGAGTTTTCAATAGCTGTTTCAGGATTGCCTTGGGAGTGGCTTGCCACATCCTTCTCCCATGGGGCTGGGAATTGAACTTGGGACCTCAGAGGCTGCAGAGCAGCACTCTACTGACTGAGCTAAACCCCAGCACTTTATGAGGTAGAGGATGGTATATCCTATTCCAGGCACATGGACCTGAAGACCATTCAATCCAAATGCTTATAATACCAATGAAATTTCAACATTTAAATTAGAAGAAAGATGCCTAAGTTTATAGGGAGGACAGCATTAATGCTCTTTCTTTTCATCATACCTTTTATACACAATAAATATTTGTATACCTGGTTTATGGAGCAATATTTGTTCCATGGAATAATAAGCATGAGTCTTTTATTTTTCTGCAATTATTAATCCCAAGTGTGCCCTATTGAATCTCTTTACACTAGTATCGGACCCCTTTCAAAAATCATGGGCAGGTATAATAATTTCTTTGCCTCCTTTTCATATTAAAAATTAATAAACCAAAAACAATTGAGCCAGTTATAGTTGGAAATTCCAGTTCACCTCCATGAGAAGGCCAAGCTTTCCCCCAAGCACTTTGGGTTGAGGGGGAACATTGGTTCTCTCATTCCCCTCCCTTTGTGTCTGTCACAGGGAGGAGTTGAGTATTAGCTTTGGTATTGGGGATTCTGCTTCTCTGTCAATCTTCATGCTCACCCTTGAGGCTCCTCATGTTGGATCTCTTGCGGAGCACACAAGTCCTCCAGGGACAAAAGGATCCTCCCCAGGACTATATTGCACTGCCACCCTACTCTCCTGCGGCAGCATAACCAGCCATCTGGTTATATCATCTTCCTTTCTCCCTGCACAGAAGTCTAAACCAGGGACACGTTGGCCGCTAGTTTCCTGCTGATATCCATGGTTCCCCAGCTCCTCTCACTTGACCTTCAAGTGGAGGGTGGGGAGGCATTGCTTCACTTTCCCCACAAGGAGTAAGGGAATTGACATGGCCCTTGCTCCAGCTTCATGACTCACACCTGTGAGGTGGACTCCTTTCTACCCCTTTCCTTGGCTACTTTCCATATAAGTGTATGGAAGGAGACAAAGGGTGTTGTGACGTGTCTCATCAAACTCCAGAGGGACTAACCTGCCCTAACCCAGGTCTGCTCTCCTCTCAGAGCACATATCTAATGTCTCTTTGTCCTTGATGAAGTCCTACCAGGGCTGAGGTATAGATCACTCAACATATTATTGTCACCAACTCTCTGCCTCCTACTTTCAAGTCATCCCCAAATGCTTCATGCTTCAGCCAAACAGTGTGTCAGTTCACACTATATGGATCCCTACTGCCAATTTTTTAAAAAAACTTCAGTGATGCACCTTTGAAATCTTTAACTCTTTTAGTTTTCACAGCATGACTTACGTATTTTACAGAGCAGAGCATTATATTATCTATTATCAAAGCATTGTACTACAGTAATCCCCACAGCTGTCTCATCCATGGCATTATAATCATTCTCTAAATCCCTCAACTCCACATACGTTCCTCAGTCCTAGTACTGGTACTACTTCTAAGTTGTTGTTGTTGTTAGGTGCTGTTGAGTCATGTCCAACTCATAGCGACCCTTATAGGGTTTTCAATGGCTGATTGTTTCGGGATTGCTTCGGGAGTGGGTTGCCACATCCTTCTCCCGTTTTTGTGGTGCTGGGAATTGAACTCAGGACCTCAGAGACTGGAGAGCGGTGCTCTACCAACTGAGCTAAATCCTAGCCCCACTACTTCTAAGAGAATGATGAAATAATATGTTAACAAGAAGTGAAATTATCATGAAACTGTGTGTTAAATCACAGCATGGTGGTCTCTAACATCACTGATAGCCATGCTGATGAGTAAATGCCAGCAACATGCTGTTTATTCCACACTAATAAAAGGAAGTGGGTATATCCGGTTCCTAGCTAAAGGGATCAGGCCATGTAGATGTAGGCTAGACATGGTTTATAGTAATTCTGGTCGGCCAGCTCTCATGTGATTAGATTTCTGATGTAGTTTGAAGTTTTGAGGATTTATATTACTTCAAATTGTACATAAAATGTGATTTGAGATTTCTTTTATGCTACTTAAACTTTAAACAATTAAAATTCATATAAGATCTTGTCACACTGTTACTAATATTTTGTTATTAGAAAAAGCAGTTAGCAGGCTTTGTGGTACAAATAACCATCCAAGAGTGACTTATTGGGGCAGGGGATTGAGAAGGTTCTAAGGGCAATTCGTGTCATCTAGAGTCATAGTTGTTTTCTTTTTCTAAAGGATATGGTCGCCGTGCATTGTGAATTCTTGGTCACTGACTATGGAGCAGTTAATGCTTTGGGCAGTTACATGGGACAGCATGGCCTTGCTGTACTTTTTCTTACCCTCTTTGCAATATTGGAATCAGTTTCAGGCCACCAGACAGAGCGTTGCCATCTATACCCTTTGTGCTGACATTCCTGAATGTGCTCTTTACAGTGTGACCCAGATAACACAACAACTGCAACTTGTGGAATAACAATGCAATTTCCCCATAAGAGGCACCTTTTGTGGGCAGATAACTCATGTTGACATCTTGTGAATGACCTGAATTCTTCAGATCCCCCTGCCCTCCCCGCCCACACTCTATTTAAGAGTGTTGGTCCAAGAGAGTGTTTCTGAAGTTAATCATGGAATTTGATCAGCTTGAACATGTCATCCAGGGAGGTCTGACACCAATACAACCTCCATTCTTTGAGCAAAAGTTCCCAGTTTTAGACATTGGAGTTGGAATGTCAGAGGGATGCAGTTTGGTGTGTCTAGAATGCCTTCATGGATTATTAGCTGTCTCTAAGCTAGGTTACGGTCAGATTTGAAGGACTTTTCCTCCTCCTAGAATTCAGCCTGAACTCCCAAGTCCATGGGTTGTCTGAAGGACTGTGGTCCTGACTTCAGCAATAAAACTCTGGTAGTTGCTGTGGAAATAAAACTCAAGGTGTACTTGCAGAATTTATGAGTGTGGTGCAATAGTTAAGTGCAACTGGTATGAGGTTTTCCCATGCTTTAGTATTAACATTCTTTGATTTCCGCCCTCTCTTAAAAAGCCACTTGTGTTTTTCAACTGAGCTAGTGCAGTGGTTAAAGGTAAATAACGTCAGTTTACCCTTTTGTGCCCTTCCAGGTTGTTATATGTTAATTTAGAATAGCCAACAACTTTGAGTCAAGATATTCATAGCGACTGAGTCCTAATGATGTACAAGGTGTTTTTGTCCTGGAAGAGTTAGCACATTTTCTGTTATTATACCTGCTATGAGACATTTGCTTCTCCACAGTCATTAGCTTGTGGGAAGCGTCTCCAGTATGGAGCTAGACTGAAGAGGAAGTTTGCAGTTTCAGTGTGGTCAGAGGCATTTGTACCGTCTCATGGGAGAGTCATCTGTCAAATGTGGCTAGGGAGCACTTGAAACATGGCAACTGAGGAATTGGCTTTTTAATTTAATGAATTTATTTAAGTTTAAAAACTGATACTTGATTCAGTCATTGGAAAACGTGTGATTGAAACAAGTTGGGTATGTGAATCTACCTTCACCCATGTATATTTTATGAAATCTAAATATACATATTTTGGACATATCAGAAAGGACCCATCCCTGGAGAAGAACATTATGTTTGGGGGAGCGGCAGGTCAAAGAAAAAAAGGAAAACCTTCAACCAGATGGATTGACACAGTGTCTGCAACAATGGGCTTAAACATAAATTAGATCATGACCCTGGCACAGAATCAGGGAATGTTTTGTTCTGTGGTGCATGGGGTCACTATGAGTCAGATTCAACTCAATGACACCTGATAACAATGACAAATATAGATTAAGAGCTACTGATGAAAATTCTAAACTGAAATATGCTATAAATGTAAAATATGCAATTGTTTTCAAAGATTGACTACAAAGAAAAGAGGCAAAAATTTTATTCATGAATTCTATCTTGTTGTGAGGTGCCGTCGAGTTGGTGTCCAACTCATAGCAATCCCATGTACAACAGGCACAACACTATTGTTAGTGCTTCTCTGCATTCATAGGGTTTTCAATGGCTGATTGTTTTTTTAGGGGGAGAGGGGTGGGGAATGGGTTGCCGGGTCCTTCTCCCAAGACTCTAGCACCTGCTATTTCTGAGCAGTCTCCCATCCAAGTACTAACCAGGCCTGACCCTGATTAGCTTCTGAGATCTGACAGAATCAGATGTCACAGCGGTACAACTGCAGGTGGTGTTTTGGTTATGCTGGATTAAATATATTAAAACAAATTTTACTTTTTTAAAACTTGTTTTAATGTGGGCAACAAAAAGTTGCAGTGGTGGAAACTGAGACCACAATGCATTTTCTAAAATGACAAGATCAAAAATATGTACACTTAAGAATGCTTAAGGTTTGCGTCAAGAAATGCCCTTCAAGGGCATGTGCACTGATCTACATAAGGGAAAGTATGCCAACTTGTCTTTTTAGAAATCCTATTATGCAAAACCGGGCGTGATGGCACATGCCTGTAATCCCAGCGGCTCGGGAGGCAGAGGCAGGAGGATTGCAAGTTTGAGACCAGAGATAGTCTGTGTAATTTAGCAAGACCCTGTCTCAAAAAAATTTTTTAAAAATGGGTTGGGGGTGCAGCTCAGTGGTCTAGCACTTGCAGAGCATGCAGGCACAAGGCCCTGGGTTCAACCCCCAGTACCGCAAAAAAAATAAAAATAAAAAAAAAAATAAAGAAATCCTATTATGCCAGGTGTGGTGGCACACAACTGTAATCCCAGCATTTAAGAGGCTGAGGTGAAAGATTGACATGAGTTTGAGACTGGGCTACACTATGAAACCCTGTTTCAAAAAAACATACAATATAGATAAACAAATCCACTAAGACTCAGCAAAGAGACAGATGACATTCAACTGACACTTGTGACAGACTGTAAGCATTGGCACCCAGATGCTTGTGAGAAATGAGCTTAATATTAGGTGATACAAACACTGCTAGAACTTGATGGGTCAAATATTTAAACCCCACATTCCACAAGTAGAGTATGTTTTTACAGTGTGTCTATTAGTCATCTCCATAATAGAGTAGAAGTTTCAGCACTTGAACTTCAGGAACTAGAATAATGATGCTTGGTAACTAGTTGTACATTCAGTGGAAATAGGATATTCTCTAGACAGGAGGAAAAAGGCTCTAACTGCAAATGATTAGCTAAAGGCATGTAAGAGTACATGGTTTTAGCTGAAGTGAAATCAATTGAAAATTTTTATTTTTCTAGAGCAAGTAGAAAGCTGGAATTAAGTACCTAAACTGGAGGAAGAGATTGTCCTTGAGTTTAGATTGGGGCTAAAGAAGGCATGAGAAAGAGGCAGCAAAAGCAAATAGATGCAGAAGGTGGTCATGGTTTGGCCCTCTTGCCATTGGTTCTATTTTCCTTCAACTGATGAATAAAGAATAGAAGCTGGTCATGAAAGTATAGTTTGTTATAGTTACTGCCAAGGAGGAGCAACTCTGTTGTAGAATATATCATGTTTTAAATGAATGCCTTTATATAAAAGCAGCCTGATATCTAGATGTTTAGGCATTTAGGTGTGTGCTAAGAAAATGGAGAATCAACTTTTGAAATAAATCATAAATCATATATCCCATGGAGATTATCCTCTAATATCATCTCAAAATGGTTACTACATGGTTAATCATAAATTATATTACAGTATATATCATTTTTTCACCTTATGAATGTGTTGCAACTGCTTAGAATTTTATTGCAACTCCATCACTGGAATTCCCTTCATTGCCAATTTGTAAATTAGACACAATATCAGGGTTATTATAATATGGAATTAAAGTAAAATGTCACTTTAATATTATGAAATCTAAAAATTAAATGTTATAAATGTAATATCCTGCCAGCAAGAATTTTACATCCTTCCAGCCCTGGTTTGATGTCGTTTAATAAAAGTTATTCAGCCTTAGTTTAAATTCAATAGGTAGGACTTCTAAGAAAATATTATTCCCTTTGGGAACAACCAGAAAATCTGTATAAAATATTGAAATGAATCTGTTTAAATGCAGTAAAGGGCATTAAAGAGAAGTCAGGTTTCAGGGGCTCAGCCAGGAGAAGGGAAAAACAGAGAGCTTTGCCTGACATTGGGTGATTCATAGATGTGGTTGAGTCTGACAACCTGATCTGAGCTTTCCTCAGTCTCATGGAACTTGAGGAGAAAAAAAAAGGTAAAATCCCACATACAGGTCCCACCAAGAAGGATATCATTCAAAGACTCGAACAGTAGGAAATGGTTTTAGGGTCCATTAAATATAAATTTGCTGGAGTTTGGGAGTGGGGCAATATACTACATATATCTAAAAATCGGTTTTAAGTGGATGTAGATCTAAATGTGAAAGGTAAAAATGAAATGGTGTGAGACATATAAGGGAGAATATCTTCCTGATCTTGGGATAAACAGAAATTTCTTAAAATGGACACAAAATTATTAGCTCTAAAGGAAATGTCTGGGTTAAAATATGATAAAAATTAAAAAAATGTTGGGTTAAGAAACTTAAAATGCAAAACACAAAGTAGAAAAAGATGTTTGCAATATATTAAAATACTAACATGCAGACTACATAAAGAACTATGAATCCACAGATTATCTAGTATAAAAATGGGGAGCCAGGCATGGTGGTGCATGCCTGTAATCCCAGCGGATTGGGAGATGGAGGCAGGAGGATCGCAAATTTGAGACCAGGGGCAGTCTGCACAACTTAGCAAGACCATGTCTCAAAAAGTGAAAAAAAAAAAAAAAAAAGGTTGGGGGTGCAGCTCAGTGGTCTAGCACTTCAAAGCATGCAAGCGCGAAGCCCTGAGTTCAACCCTCAGTACTACAAAAAAAAAAAAGGGGCAGAATATTTATTCAGATAGTTTACAAAAGAAGATATTCTAATGGTTAGTAAACATGAAATGTTCCCTTCATAAATCCTTAAAGAAAAGCAAATTAAACCCATGTGAGAGCCAGATGTGGTGACATGTGCCTGCAATCCCAGCAACTCAGAAGGTTGAGGCAAGAAGATCAGCCTGAGTTTAAGGCCTTCCTGGGCTACTCAGTGAGATCCTGTCTCAAAAATAACATAAAAATAAAACCACAATCACAGATGCATTTTTGCTCTTGATCAAGATTGAGTAATAGGAACTGGATTTACTCCTTTTCCTGAAACAAAAAGTTTGACAAAATATATAAAACAGCTTTCTAGACCCTGGACATCAAGCAGTGGACGTGATTTTTTACAGACTAAGAACAAATGGGGTGAACTGCCTTGAGCTTCAATTTGCTGCCTTGAGAGAGTTTCCAGACTATGGCATATGTGCAAGAATACAGGCAGAGGTGGCTGGAATTAGCACAACAGAACACCAAGAAGAATGAGATCTCCAGAGATTTATGAAGAGAGGCTCCTTTGAGTAGTCACCAGAATTTTTAGTGCATGTAAGTGAGAAAACTACCTAATCCTGGAGAAAGATCCTTCTGAGAGGATTTGAAGTTACCAGTGCCAATGTTCTCACAGGAGTAAGGACAATACCTGTTTCCACCAGCAACTAGGCTGCAAGCACTCTTTATTTATGGATAGAGTGCTGAGATGGTTTTGCTTGGCAGTGGGGAATAATTAGGTCTAGATTAGACATTGCACTAATCTTGCCAAACTTTTTTTTTTCTTGCCAAATCTTAACAAGATTCAGAAGGCTCAGACTATTTCCAAGTAATTTAATTGCATTCCAGAGCAAAGGTCAAGAATATAAGAATGAAAATATATTTGCCATGAAACAGGATAAAGGTCACAGTGTCTGACAACTCATTAAAAAATTATTAGGCACATTAAGAAGCAGAAAAACTCAACCCATAAAACAGGAGACAAATCAGTAAATCAAAACTGACCCAGAACTGACACAGATGTTAGAATTGGCAGACAAGAATATTCTAAGGTATGACATCTATATTCCATATGTTCAAAAAGTCAAGTAGAGATATGGAAAATGTAAGAAAGTTCTATATGTATAATTTGACTTCCTAAAATGGAAGACAGGGAGAGAGATAGGAGAATTGTCAAAAATGCAGCCAAAAGTTTTCCAAATGGATGTAAAGTATAAATTCACAGATTTAAGAAACTCAGTAAGCCCAAACATAAGAAACATGAAGCAAAGTATGCTGACTTGTTCAAATGTGTCAAAACTAACTAAATAAATAAATAGAAAACCACAAAACTAAACATTAAGGAACAAATGTGAGGATGATAACAGACTTCACATTAGAAACAATGCAGTTGAACAGACAATGGAATAACCTTCCCATGCTGTAAGAAAAAAAAAATCAACTTGAAATTCTTTACCCAGTGAAAATATCTTTAAAAAATGAAGGTAAAGATGTTTTTAGATATTCAAAAGCTGGAAGAATTCACCACCACCAAAGTAGCACTATAAGAAATGTTAAATGAAGTGAATTAAACAGAGATAAGATGATACCAGATGGAAATCAAGATCTACACACACACAAAACCCTGAACACTGAAAAGTTAACTGCATGGAACTAAACAAAACGGGAATGTTAGCCATCTGTAAGAAGGAAAATGGTATTAAAAGAAGATAAACCTTAAAATCAGAGATGTAAGATTAAACACTAGATCTGATGGTTACTACATTATTGCTGTGTTTCAAAACCAAAGTTTCCTTATGTGCCTAAGGGGAAGAGTGGGTACTGTTTTTGATTTTTGAGTGACAAGTAAAATTAATTGTATAAAGAACCAACAAAAGCACTTATTATGTAATATGGTAAAAAATGGCCACAAATTCTTCCTGTCCATGCCTCCACACCCTTTCAGTATGATGTTGCAGCTTTCATCAAGTGGTAGAGCCTATTTCTCCTTTTTGGATGCCATGTGCTTATTATGGTCAGTGCATCATTAGTAAGAACTTTTCAAGCTCTTGCACACTGGCACATGCCCTCTTGCTGCTCTTAAGAAACCTGTGACAACCTCATCACAGATGAGTCAACACTAGTCTGCTAGATGGTAAACGCATGTCCAAGCCACCAGCTGAGCCACTATCTCATGTGAGAGAAGACATTGATCACCAACAGACCACTAATCTGAGGGATATTCCACATGGGACTAGCTGAGGCAACCTAAAAACCAGCATCCATAATTGTGTACTGTGGAATATTTTAAATCACTAAATCTCAGGAAGAGTTTGTTGTACTGCAGAAGCTAATTGATATAGATTAATTACATATTCACATATTCATTTATAAGCTTATGAATATATATTCCTCTCTACCAATAACTTTTATGAGCTATTGCTTTAAAATAAAAGATTCTACTTGAAATTTAAATGTACACATACACACATTTTGTTGTTGTTAGGTGCCTTGGAGTCAGTGTCCGACTCATAGCGACCCTATGTACAATCCTATGTAGCGACCCTAGAAACACTAGTATTGTTAGTGCTTCTCTGCTATTCATAGGGTTTTCAAGGCAGATTTTTTTTTTTGGAGGGGGGAGTGTGTTGCCAGGTTCTTCCCCTAAGCCTACAGCACCTGGTGTCCCCAGGTAGCCTCGAATCCTTATACTAATCAGGCTCAACCCTGCTTAGCTTCTGAGATCTGATGGGATCAGACACCACAGTGGTACAGCTACAGGCTGAGAATGTAATTAAAAACTGGTAATTTCATCTTCTGGACTGGGGCTTAGTCAGTTAGTAGAGTACTGCTCTGAGTTCTCTAAAGCCCTGAATTCGATCCCCAGCACAGCAAAAATGGAGAAAGACTCAGCAGCCCACTCCTGAAACAATCTCAAAACAATCTGCCATTGAAAACCCTATGAATGGCAGAGAAGCACTGACATAGTGCTGGGTATGGCACAGTGTCAGGGAGTGTTTCATTCTGGCATACACAGAGTTGCTGTAGGTCAGACCGAATTCCACGGCACCTAACAACAACAATTTCATCTTCCTTCCATTCGTTTTCTGCGTGAACAGCAGTACAAGGTACAAACAAAAAAGAAATAGTGAATGTTTAAAAAATTATTACAGTAAAAGACACCTACTATTAATATCCCTCAAAATACTCTCCCTGGCTTAAAACACATTAAATGTCATCCTATTGTCACTTTCCAAAGCAGTTCTGCAAATCCTCTTTCAGAGTGTCTTTAGGTTCGTCCTCCATCATGACAGTGCTCTGTGTCACACATTGCTTCTGGTATGGCAATTTCGTCAAAATATTATGATAAATCTAGATCCTCATTTACGTTATTTACCTGATCTGACGTGGTAAGACTTGTGGCTCTTCTCAAAAGTCAAAATGACCATGAAAGGTAAATATTTTGAGTTGATTCAGCACATCAATGTAGCCATGATGGCACAACTAAGCACAGAAAAGAGGAACTTCCAGAACTGCTTCAGAAAGTGACAAGAACCATGGGAAAAATATGTTCAAAGCCAGAGGGAAAATTTTGAGGGGTGGTAGTGGCAATGTGTCTTTTACTGTAACCTTTAAAAAAATAAACATTCACTGTATTTTTTTTCTTATCACACCACATATATTTCCTAGGGATTTGTTGTTGTTAGGTGCTGTTGGGTCAGATCTGACTCATAACAACTCTCAGCACAGCAGAACAAAACACTACATAACACCATGTTTTTATGTTTGAGTCCATTGTTGCAGCCACTATGTTTCTTCTGATTTTAAGTCATGCCACTTCAAGAAAACGAGGTCACAGGGGCTCTACTCCACTCTCATAATTAAGGTTGAATCTGCTCTGAGGAGGCAACTCTTCCCCATCATCATTTAAATGCCTTCCAGCCTTGGGGGCTCATTTTCCAGCACTATGTCTGACAGTGCTTCTCTGCTACTTATAGTGTTTTCAATGGCTAATTGTTTTGAGAATGGGCTGCTGGGTCCTTCTCCCTAGTCTGTTTTAGTCTGTAAGCTCAGCTGAAACCTGTCACCAAGGGTAGCCCTGGTGGTATCTGAGATAGTGGTGGCATAGCTTTCAGCATCACAGCAACGTGCAAGCCCTCACATCATGACAAGCTGACAGACAAATATAGGCACTAGGGGTAGATAAATTGATCACTATATTGGCTTGCATTTGAAATTCTAAAAAATATACATGTTTAATTTTTTTGTTGGGTGCAATTGAGTCGAATCCAACACATAGCGACCCTATGTACAGCAGATCAAAACACTCCCCAATTCTGTGCCAGGCACACAATCTTATTTATATTTAAGCCTATTGTGTCAATCCATCTGGTGGATGGTTTTCCTTTTCTTCGTTGACCCGCCACTCTCCCAAACATGATGTCTTTCTCCAGGGATTGGTCTCTCCTGACTACGTGTCCAAAACATGTAAGACACAGTCTAGCCATCCTTGCTTCCAAGGAGCACTCCGGTTGCACTTCTTCTAGGGCAGATCTGTTTGTTCTTTTGGCAGTCCGTGGTATATTCAATAATCATGCCCAGCACCATAATTCAATAGCATCAATTCTTCTCCTCTCTCCCTTGTTCAATGTCCAGCTTTCACAACCATATTATGTGACTGAAAATACTATGGCATGAGTCAGACGCACCTTCGTCTTCAATGTGACATCTTTACTTTTCAACACTCTAGAGAAATCTTTTGCCACAGCTTTTCCCAAAGCAATGCATCTTTTGATTTCTTGACTGCTGCTTCCATGAGTGTGGATTGTAGAAGCAAGTAAAGAAAAATCTTGTGCAACCGCAATCTCTTTTCTGTTTGTCATAAAGTTGCATACTGACCCAGTTGTAAGAATTTTTGTTTTGTTGATGTTGAGGCACAGTCCATAATGAAAGCTGTGTTATTTGCTCTTCATCAATGAATGTTTCAAATCCTCTTCACTTTCAGCAAGCAGAGTTGTGTCATCTGCATAACGCAGGTTGTTAATGAGTCTTCCTCTAATTGTGATGCTACATTCTTCTTCATAAAGTCCAACTTCTTGGATTATTTGCTCAGCATAGAGATTGAAGAAAGATGGTGAAAGGATACAGCCCTAATGCACACCTTTCTTCTCTGTAAACCAGGCAATGTTTCCTTGTTCTGTTCAAATGACTGCATCCTGGTCCATGTACAGATTCTTCATAAGTGTAATATTTAAGTGCTCTGGTATTCCCATTCTTCACAGTGTTACCCATAATTTATTATCCACACACACAGTGAAATGCCTTTGCATAGCAGATAAAACATAGATAAACATCTTTCTGGTATTCTGTGCTTTCAGTTCTATCCATCTGACATCAGCAATGATATCCTAGTTCCATGATCTCTTCTGAATCAGACTTCATTTTCTGGCAGTTCCTTGTCTTTATTCAGCTGCAGTCACTTTTGAATGATCTTTGGCTAAATTTTGTTTGCATGTGATACTAATGATACAATTTGATACTTTCCACATTTTGATGGATCCCCTCTTTTGGGAATGGCACAAATGTGGATCTCTTCCAGTCAGTGACCAGGTTGTTGTTTCCCAAATCTTTTGGTATAAACAAGTGCACACCTCCAGTGCTTCATCTGTCCATTGAAACATCTCTATTGGTATTCCATCAATTCCTGGAGCCTTGTGTTTTCCCTTCAAAGCAGCCTTCCACTTTGTCTTTCAGTACCATTGGTTCCTGATCATATGAAACCTCTTGAAATGGTCATCCACTAGTTTGTTTTGGTATAATGACTCTGTGTATTCTTTCCATCTTCTTTTGATGTTTCATGTGTCATTTAATATTTCCCCTGTAGAATCCTTCACTATTGCCACTTGAGGTATGAACTTTTTCTTCAATTCCTTAAGCTTGAGAAATACAGTGTGTTCTTACCTTTTGGTTTTCTATCTCCAGCTCTTTGCACATGTCATTATAATATTTGATTTTGTCTTCTTGAGCTGGCCTTGGAATCTTCTGTTTTGTTCCTTAACTTCCTCATGTCTTCCTTATACTGTAGCTACTCAGTGTTCAAGGGCAATTTTCAGAGTCTCTTTTGAAAAGTAATTTGTTTCAGATTGCTTTAGGAGTGGATTGCCATGTTTTTCTCCCATTTTTGTGGTGGTGGGGATCAAACCCAGGCCCTCAGAGACTGCAGTGCAGCACTCTATCAACTGAGCTAAACCCCAGCCTACAATGAATGGTGGAAAGAAGAAATTACTAATGAAATTGAAAGTGTGGCAAAGATGAAGATTGATGATTCTGAGAACTTAATTTGACTCAAACATAGGTAGAGTTACAGAAGGAACAGCTGTCTAGGAGGGATGACCCTATACCATGTGAATGCTTAGATACACAGCCAAGCAGGGAACTTAATGAGAACAAACTTCCATCCATTAATGCAAACCGTGATTGTAACCAAAAGGATGAAAATGTCCCAAGTAACTGATGTCAGCTGAAAAGCAATATTAAAAAGAAACTCAAAAACCTTTAAAGAAACTTTCAGCCAGGTGCTGTGCTGCATGCCTGCAAACCCAGTGACTAAGGAGGCTGAGGCAGGAGGATTGTGAGTTTGAGGCCAGAGACAGCTTTGTGCAACTTAGTAAGACCTTGTCTCGAGTGTAAAAATAAAAAAGGGCCTAGGAGTATAGCCCAGTGGTAGAGAACTTGCAAAGTATGGGCAATGCCCTGTATTAAACCCTCTATTACTGCAAAGGAAAAAGAAAAGAAAGAAGAAAGACACTGTCAAACAAATTTTATAACCCTTAAAGCTCAACTGTCTGCAGCCATAAATAGCACTGTGGTGTCTGATCCGGTCAGATCTTGGGAGCTAAGCAGGGTTGGGCCTGGTTAGTACTTGGATGGAAGACCACTTGGGAACACCTGGTATTGTAGTCTTGGGAGAAGGACCTGGAAACCCACTCCCAAAAACCAATCAGCCATTGAAATGCAGAGAAGCACTGATGATAGTGTTTCATCTGTTGTAAGTAGGGTTGCAATGAGTCAGATACCGACTCTACGGCGCCTAACAATACAACAAAGCTCAACCAATGAAATGTTGGTGGCTGATCCAAATTCCAAAGAAGTATGACAGTTTTCCAAGGCACTGAATGGTTAAGTTGTAAGGGGTGGAAGAAGGAAACACTGTTCAAATTACTCCTGAAAAAAGTTTTTCTACAAAGAAAACATTTGTTTCACTGTGTCTAATGTTTTAAATTGTAGTATACTAAATGTTGTTAGTTTATAGATACTTTTTCATTTTCTTACAGATTTATAACCAGCAGTAAGATTTTAATGTTTTGCCAAGATAGTTTCGAAGGTCTTTGCACTGTCATCAATATGCCCATTGATTATTAAGATGGTTGGCCTGATTTCAACTTATGTGGTCATTTTTATGATCTCATACTACTGTCTGAAACCGCCTGTATGCATTAGTGGATGGACACAACCAATTTATGTACATCAAGAGAACATTATTTCAGGTTTTGTTGGTAACCTTTTAGAAACCAGCTTAAAATACAATGAAGTTTTGGCTCCTTTAAGAATAGCCTATAAAGTGTTCATTTTTCATGTATTCTTTTTAGTGGTAAAATAAAACATCTTTCCAAATAGGTAGGAAGAAAGAACTTTAATTTAGTGTGAAATACAAAAATATCTCATTAGAAATGGAATAAAACTGAGGGAAGTAAAATCCACATTAGTTCTTTAAAGTCCTATTTTCTCAGAAACTTTAGATAATGGAATATGAAAGTATCCGACTTCAACCATGCCAGACCCAAGTAATGGGAGGGTGGCAAGTTAAGAGCTTTCTATTTTCTGGCCACAGACTGACTACAGGGCCATAAGTTGTTTTGAAATTATTTTCTCACCAAAGCAATAATGTGTGAGGGTGTCTGATGGTTGAGGTTTCATTTATCCTGCAGGTTTTCAACTGAATACTATCTAGGCCCATTACCCAGTAGAAGCCATTCAACATCTGTGCACTTCCTGGCCACTTCAGCTGGGAGAGTGAATTGTTAGATTATTACAGAGACTTTCTGTGTATAAATGTCCTCTGGGTAGTGTACAGAGATGGAGGAGAATATGATGACCCAAGCAGTGATCAGTCAGCTTCCACTCTCTCTACATTTAAAGTAAGCAAGCATCTCAAAAATTCATCTATTTTAAACTTGGAAAACTTCTTGACGCAATTTTCTTTAATGCTAAAACTGCAAATACAGCAAAAATGTAAAGGCTAAAAGCTTCAAAGATTAAATCATCTTTAAAGAGTTCCCTACTGATATTGTTGTTGGTCATATCATGCAGATAATTTAGGCAGGTTGCTCTTGTTCCTAGAAGCTACTGTTGTATAGTTATCAGTCCAGTTAAATTGCATTTCAAGAAAAACTCATTATACAGATGGAGCCTATATGTTGGGAAATGTTATATAGCTCGAAATCATCTCGTGCTTATTATCAACTTTAATTTTCTATTGAGGAAAATTTATAAAAGGTAAAATTAATCACATTAAAGTAAATAATTTTCCATTTTATATATTCCCAATGTTCTGCAACCACCAGGTCTTACCTAGTTCCAGATCATTGTTATCACTGCAAAATAAAACCCGAGATCCATTAAGCATTCTTTCTGAATGTTCGCACTATCTCTATTTCTAATGAGATATGTTTGTATTTCACATAAACTACCCAGCATCTATGGATTTACCTATATTTGGTATTTCATGTAAATGAGGTCATACAATGTATGGTCTTTTGTGACTGGCTGCTTTCATTTAGCTCAATGTTTTCCAGGCTCCTCCATGTTGTCTTATATATTTGTACTTCACTCCTTGTTATGACTAAACAGTGTTCACTGCATATATGTGTCACAATTTGTTTATTCATCTAGTGATGGACATTTGGGTTGTTTCCACTTTTTGGCTACTGTGAATAATGCTGCAGTAAACATGGGTATACAAATGTCTGTTTGAGTGCATGTTTTCTTTCAGGGATATACCTGGGAATGGAATCTCTGGTTTGATGGTAATTTTATGTTTAACTTTTTGAGAAATGATGAAACTGTTTCCCACTTAGGAGCTTGTATTTGTACTGTGTATAAGAAAGGAATATTTATTCATTATTATTTCTGGCCTTTACTCAGTTACCCCAAGAGAGATGATAGAATGACTTGCCTAATGATAAAGTATGTTCTCCTCCCACTCTTGGGCATAAGCCTCCCTGCAGACAGTGTGTCTTCCTCTCCTGTCCTCCATGGCAAGCACAGGGCAATGCTCCTCCTGGTCCATGCTAGATGGAAGACTGGATGGATAGTGTTACTAGTTCAGGGCTGTGTTTGGAGGCCAATTAGGTTTTACCTTTACAACTGGCCTCTAGTAAAACAGATGCTGATATTTTGTCTTGCAAATTGATCTTTGTTTTACTTGTCAAATTACCTTTAATCTGTATTGAGTCCAATGTGCTATTTATTGGGTTTTGTTGGGCAATGTAAAACACAGGATATGGAGGTTATGATGCAGAGAAATTTGACCTTTACCAAAGTGGCCTGAAATTGTAGGTTCAAAACCTCATTGTTACTTACTTTTAATAATATTGGCTTGGAGAATTTGCCTAATATTTTAATGTCTATTTCCTTAGTGATGTACTAAGAATGCCATGAGGCTCACTAAAATATCAAATCAAACCATAATACGCCCAAACGGAATAAGATTCTTTCTAGTTTACGTGTTCATTTCATATTTTACCAGCTTTTTAATCATTTAATAATATGAATTTTAAAAGTTTCACCACAAAAGTCCCAGTAGGTTTACTGTCCACAGGAATAGTGCATAGAGAGAGAAGTCGAAAGGCTCCCAATCTCCAAGTAGAAAATAGATTACTTCAAATGGTAAGTATTCACCAGCCAACATGTAATGATAGAACCAGAGTGTGTGGCTATTTCTTCATCAAGCTCATTTCAAGGTCTAGTGTTTTAGTAGTGATCTTTATTTTGAGGAAAATATTTTGACAACTCTGGAAACCTATATAAAGTTTTATGTCTTCATATGGTATCATCTCTAAGTTACTAGAATACACCTGCAGTAAGAAATGCTCTCATCTTGTCTAACATTTTTGTTTTAGGTGACGTGTCACCTCGCCAAACTGTTTGACAGCATCGCCAATTTGCAGTTTGAAGATAATCAGGGTATTTCTGCACACACAGCCCTTGGAATGTACAGCAAAGAAAAGGAATATGTCCCATTCCAAGCTGAGTGTGAATGTGTTGGCCATGTAAGTTTTGATAATGATCTTTTTCTATGCTGGGGAATCATTTTCAGGGAAATTTCTAAAGGTTGAGTTGAACAAGAAAAAACCAACTTGGGTCACATCAGGCTCTGGTTGGTTTTATGCCAGGAGACTCCTGTTTACCTGTATCCAGTGCAACAGGGGCTCCTCTCCTGTGTTTCTGCTCACTTAATTTCAGCATCCAAAAGGATGTCAGAGACACTAGGAATTGAACTAGATAGAAGGGAATCTTACAGTTTGAGTGAGCAGACCCTAGAATAAGTAGCAAATGCAACCCCATGACTAAACCTTCTACAAAACTTCTGTTTTCTCTACTGCTCAGAGAATACAGGAAATGGTATGGTGAAGCAGCAGCTTGCAATAAAGCATGTTTTAAAGGGGCTTTGTGGTTCAGTATTTTAATGTGAAGTTCTAAGGGGCTACTCCTAAATAAGGCTAATTGAATCTACTAAGCTGATGTCACATGCTATAATTACTGTGTAAAGAGTTAACCTTGAATGTCCTGTATTCACAGCTAAATATCTCAAAAACATCCTTACCAGTTATCCACAAAAATTGATTGTTATAATTTATGACAGAGCTCTTGGTGTATTATGATTTAGGAAAATTACATCTTTTTCTGATGATGCTTGGTTGGCTTGGACTAAACCAGAGAATAATGAAGGGAATAACTGTTATCAGAGAAACTTTTAAATTGGGGCAGGGGCTTCCTTAAAATGTTTTTTTTTTTTTTTCGTAAATGTGATTGCAAGCTTATTTTACAAGAGTTTTCTTTACTCTGTTGCTTTTTAATGTTGTATCAGAAAAACCCTGCCAAATGAAGGGGAAGCAGATGGTAGAATACTTTGATTAAAATATCTTTTTTGATCTCTTGGGCTTTTTCGGATATTATTATAATGATTAGGAAAAAGTCACCATAAACTATCTTGATAAAAGTGTGTTGCTGGCTGTTCCCTCCCTGCAGACTGTTCGTCTACTGGCATGGTGCCCAGAGGGGGATGGTCCAATTAATGGATGTGGTTGTCACTAACAGGAATCCTTGATATTGAGGGTTTTTATAGTGCTTTAAT
This sequence comes from Pedetes capensis, assembly GCA_007922755.1. Classification (NCBI taxonomy): domain Eukaryota; kingdom Metazoa; phylum Chordata; class Mammalia; order Rodentia; family Pedetidae; genus Pedetes; species Pedetes capensis. Next base: position 49,541 of record VMDO01002761.1, on the reverse strand, counting down.
TTATTCCATATAAGCAATTTAGGCTACAGCCTTTTCAGCATATACTCCATTTGCTTTCTAATTACCTTTGTTTTTTAAAAGACGGTTTTTCTTTGTCTTTCTAAACTTTTTCCATGCTTTTATAATTGGTTCTTCCAATATACTCTTCTTATGTTTTACTCAGAAGTCTTGATTGAATATCTACTATGCATCAGATGCTAACTTAGGCTTTTTGGAACCCAGAAATGAATAAGGCATGGCCCTTGTCTTTGAGGAGCTCTTTGGCTCATCAAGGAAGTAGACATACACATAATTAGTAATCATAAAAGTTAATAACTTTTAATCATAGAAGGTTAGGCAGAATGTTGTGAAGTACCAAAAAGAGAAAGTTCCAGCAAACACCTTGTCAGAGCTTAGTTCTCAAATCACACTGAGTTGGGTTGCCATGGTCATCTGAATGTGAGCTCATATAAAACCTACACATATCTTTGGTGTTCCCAGATGAACTGGAAAATTCTTAAAGACTAGTGGTTATATTGAGGACATGCATCCAGTGTAAATAGGAGATGTTCAAATAATGACTGATTTACAGAGGGTACTTGCTGCCTGGTGACCTTAAATGTTGTGCTTAGTGAGTAAAACAGAGATATGGGACCCCTTCAATTAGACCAAGGACCCTAAACTCATGCACGTTAACAAAGCCCTACTATGAAGGCAGAGAAGGTGCCTAAAAAAAGATGTGGGCCATGGATATGATAACACTTCCTTATTCTTTCAAGAGAAGGTGGCCAGCTCATTAGTAATGTTGTTCCTTCACAGTTCTTAGGAGGTTCAAGGATGCTGCTGCTGTCTTCACAGGGGCAGGGAAAGAAATCAGTTGTAGCGACTTCATCTCATGTGGTCCTCAGAATTTATTTATTTATTGTCATTTTTATTGCTGGGTGCTATTACTTACAAATAGTATAGTTTGCCTTTTAGTTGTGTGATATCTTCAAATGGAAAGACATACATGGGTTAACATAACAAAGCACATTTGAACAGGGAGGGAAACTAGCTAGGATATTTGTGGGAGCAAAACAAACTTGAAATGATAAATTTTAAAAAAGATTAATTTCCACAAGTCAACAGTTGTCTTATCTCTAATAGTTTCTTGCTGCCTAATTTCTGACAAGTGTGAAGATTAGTACCAGTAGGCAATATAAATAATATACTTGCTAAAAACACTTTGGCTTAAAACAGAACAGTAAAGATTTTACTTCATTATTTTTAATTTTTAAAATTTTTTGCACTATTTGGTAGTTGAGCCCAGGCCTTTGCACATACTTTGCAAATGCTTTACCACTGGGCTGCAACCCCAGCCCATTTTTACTTTTTATCTTGAGACAGGGTCTCACTAAGTTATGCAGGCTGCCTCTGGCCTCGAACCTGTGATCCTCCTGCCTCCACCTCCTGAGTGGCTGGGATTACAGGCCTGGGCCACCATGCCTAGCAAGAACTATGAAGACTTCAGAGAAGAATTTTCAGGAGATTTAAAAATTATCAAAGATACATTTTTTTAATCAGTTTCTATTGTTCCCCAGAGCTCTAGAATATGACTCCTCACTCTCTAGGAAGCTGTGATGATTGAGTTCTCAAAGCACTGCTACCAGAGGGGGAATCTTGGTCTAGAACCCCTTTTCAAAGCTGAAAAATGAGTGATAGAGAACATGTCCTCTGTTTAAACTGTGGAAAACTATTAGACAACTGGTTGAAGAAATCAAAGATAAGCCATATCTCTGGGCAAAAACAGGCTTAAGTAGGAAAAAGTTTTCATCAACCATTTGGTCAGTTTCCCCTTTGAATTATCCCTCTGTGGTTTTCTATATAGATTAAAATAAATCCATGTGAAGTCTTTTATATGGTCTTAGAGTCAATGGGATGATCCCTCTTTCATGGTTAAGCTTGTGTATCACATTTCAATTTGCTTCCAAAGGTGGAGACTTGGCTTCTGCAACTTGAACGGGTCATGCAAGAAACAGTGCGCCAGTCCATCACAGAAGCCATAGCAGCTTATGAGGAAAAACCCAGGGAACTGTGGATTCTTGATTTCCCAGCTCAAGTTGCTCTAACCAGCTCACAAATATGGTGGACGACAGATGTAGGAATAGCCTTCACTAGACTGGAAGAAGGCTATGAAACAGCCCTAAAGGATTTCCATAAAAAACAGGTATTTTTGTAGGTTTCTGATTTTGACACTTGAAAGGACTTTAAGGGGCAAGCTTCATTAGTTCATTCATCATTTAACATATACTTTCAGAGAAAAATTTATTCTTGATTTTCTGTCCTTAGGAAAATGGAGTATTGGTTTCTCTTTCGTAGGATTAAAGTTACAGGATTAAGTTTAAAGAAGTGGCTAGTTTCTTCCCAGGGCCTTATCTCTGCAGTTCTAGTGGCTGTCATGTGGATGATGATGCTATGTAGTTAAAAATCTTTTTCATGAACATAAATACTTAAGATAATTGAATTGCAATTCTTTTATGCTTTTCTAGTAAAAAATTAATCTGCTGGTTACTTAATTTGTTCGTTTGTATTTTTACTATAACTATTTTCATTTTATATCTAAGGATATTTTTAAATAGTTAAAATAATATCTGTCTTAACTTACAGCTGTATTAATCACTTTTCAAACTTGAATCTTTCTGTAAATGTAGTTCTGCTTATTTTTATGTTTTTTCTCTTAAATCTTCCCCTGCCTCCTACTGGTGATTTTTTTATTACTGAAATATTTTTGTTGTTGTTGTTTAAAACAGTAAATATTTTAAGAATTATTTGGATTTGGATCTAAAATGTCCCCCAAATGTCATGTATTTGAATGTTTGGTCCTCAGGTGGTGACATTTTTTGTGGTGGCTGTGGAACTTTGGGAGGTGGGTCTTAAAGGTCCTAAACTTTGCAGAGGTAGGTTACTGAGCGTGGGCCTTTGGAAATTTTTATCCAGAGACCCTGATCCAATTGCTTTCTGCCTCCTGATCACCAAGATGTGAGGTTCTATGCCATGGGCCCTACCGCTGTCATGCTTGCCTCACCACCAATATGGACTGTGAGCCCCAGTAAATACTTTCTCCCATAAAATTGCTTTGATCATTTTCTCTGCCATAGTGACAAAAACACTAATATATGGATGTTTCTTACGTATATTGATTTAGTTATTTTCAACTTCATGATTTCTTTATTACATGTTTATTGTAAAAGATGATAAAGAAGAAAATATAATTAGACCAAGAAATAAAAATACTTTTTAAAAAACACCCATAGTTTCACTTTTCAGAGGAAACTATTGACATTTTGGCATATAAACATTAAAAGCAGGGCTTTAAATCCATAAAAAACTGGGTTCTGGTGTGGGTTCAATAAGCTAAAATTTAGAAGACTGGAGTTAAGGTTTAAATCCTATGTGTAGATAGCAGGGCTTCAAAGCAAACCCAAACCCTGAATCCATTTTTGTTCAAACATTTTCTAAAATTTTTCTGAACCTGAATCTGAACCCAAACATGAATCCAAACCCAGTGAAAAGTTGGTCTCAGGTTTAGCTTTTAATGTTTCGTTTCCTGTTGTCTATTGTTTCTCTATTACTACCTGTTTAAAAATTGAAAAAGAAAAACATGGGAAAAATTTTTCCTCATCTACCTACACATAGGATTAAAATTTTAAACACAAACCTGAATCCTCTAAATTTTAGCACATTAAACCCACATCTGAACCTGAACCCATTTTTTGTGCGTTTGAAACCCTGAAAAATTTTCCTTCTGTTTACTATTTCTATCTTCCTGTGTGAATGTATAGATATATATATATAAATATATAGTAATTTTTAGCTGCTTATTTGTAAGTGTAGTTATGCAGTTATCTATTTTGGTAGATATACATAGAAAAATATCAATTTCTTTTCCATTCCATTTTTATTTGATTACTTCATATTTTCACCAAATGTATTATCTCCACTTTTTTTGTCACAATTATACATCAAATCTATGCTAAAAATAACAAAATAGCATTCCTTTATATGTATATACCAAACTTTATTTCCTCCCTTTACTCTCTTTGGGTTTACTGTAATTTATTATCAGGCGCTGTTCTAGGTTCTGTCATTCTAGGAGTGATGTTCCTGTTCTCAAGTCACTTACGTTGTGGTTAACTACTCATAGATATTACCTTTTTCTCATCAAGAATCATTTACTTTGATCTCTACTTCCCATTTTACATGCCATTATTTGATCTTATTTCTTCTAAGCCCCCATTAATTGTAATGGGAATGGTAGTGGTATTATTCATATTGAAAGTCTTGAATTTATAAACATATTTAACAATGGCTTTATTTATTTTCTATCCTATTGCTTCTAACTTCAATTGTTTTCTTTCCAAGGTAGATCTTCAGGCAGTTTCTGAGTTATAATAGGAAACTTTCTCGTCCCTTATCTTTATTTTGGTTTCCTCTTTGATAGTTTTAGCTAGTTGCAGAATTCTAATTTGAGGCTTATTTTCTTTTAGAACTTTAAAAATATTTTCTGTTATTTTATGGCTTTTATTATTGTTGTGAATTCTTAAATCAAATTGTTTTTGCATTACAAGCAGCCTTTCTTGCTTTGAGCTGCTTTTCAGATTTCTTTGTGTGCTTCTGATATTTTATTACAGTGTACCTTGTTGTAGGTTTTTTTTTTTTGTCTGTTTTAGTTCCTGTTTTTAAAACTTAGTCTACTGAGGACTCTGTGAATTTCTTGCATCTTCATTTACATGTATTCAATTTCAGAAGATTCCCTTCCATTCATGAATTGAATACCTTTCCTCTGTTTGCTCTATTTTCTTCATCTAGAATTTTATTGGCTGCATGTTGAAACTTCTCATTCTCCCTTCTCCATCTTTTAAGTTCTAGTTCATATTTTCTCACTCTTTACCTTTTCATTTGTGATTGCATATCTTAAGTCTACTTTGGAGTTCACTTTTTTCCCCTATAGCATATGATTAAGATAAAGAAAGAAAGAAAAAAAAAAGGCTAGGTTACATAGGTTCAAGTCCTAGCTTCTGCCACTTATTTATTAGCTCTGTGGTAATGGGAAAGCTATTTACCTGCTCTATATCTTTGTTTCATCACCTGTAAAACAGGGATAATGATACTACTTACATCGTAGGATAGTTAAGAAGGATTAAATTAGTTAATATATGTCAAATACTATTTTAAAATACTAGGCAAAATTTATGTATTGGCCATTGCTGTTATGCTAAGATTCTGATAACAATGACAATGGCATCTAATGTACATAATTTAAGTTTCCCCAATAATTTGTCATAAAATTCAAACATAAAAGTTGAAAGATGTATGGTGACATGTATTCCTACCACCTAGATCCTATGATTAGTTTTCTTTGTATCTATTGCATATCCGGTAATCTATCAATCCATCCATCAATATTATATTTATCATTAGTTTCAAAGGCAGTTACAGATATCAGTAGTATTTGCCCCTGAATACTACAATTTAAAAATAATTCAGGAATAGAAACTGTATATTTGTGGTTTGCAACATGATATTTTGATACATTGTACAATGACTAAATCAAGATATTTAACATAGGTATTACCTTGTTTTTTGTAGTTAGCACATTTAAAATGTCTCTCAGCAATTTTCAGATATGTAATATTTTGTTAGCTGTTGTCACCATGATGTACAATATGTGTTTTAAACTTATTCTTTATTTTATATCCTTTGACTAAAACCTCCCTAATCCCTCCTGTGCCTAGTAATCACCATTTGACTGTATAAATGAGTTCCATATTTTTGTATTTCACATGTAAATGAGCTCATGACATATTTGTCTCTGTGCCTTGCTCATTTCACTTAGCATAATGTCCTCTGAGCTCATCATTTTGTCTCAAATGACAAAATTTCCTTTTTTTAAAAAAAAGATTTGATCGTATTTCATTACTATATTTACCTCATTCATTGATGGACACAAAAACTGATTCCATATCTTGGCTATTAAGAATAGCACTGCAATGCACATAGGATTGTAAACGTCTCTTTGACATCCTGACTTCAATTCTTTTGGATACATAATGAGTAGTGGGATTGCTGGATCATATGACAGTTCCATTTTTGATTTTCTGATGAACTGCTACATTCTTTTTCATAATGACTCTCTTGTTCTTTTGATCTATCTTTCTGCCTTTATACCACATTCACCATCTTAATTACCATAAGGCAGAATCGTTAACAAAATATTAACAAATAATTTCAAATAAAGATGTATAAAGTTATATAATATGGCATAAACTGAAACTTGCCCTTGAAGGTCAAGCAGCTAAAGTAAAGGGAAGATATGATGAAGTTAAAGAAATAATCAGAAGATTTCAAAGGGCACCTTGAGAAGACAAAATCAAATATAATGACATGTGCAAAGAGGTGGAGATAGAAAACCAAAAGGGAAGAACATGCTTTGTTTTTCTCAAGCTTAAAGAACTGAAGAAAGAATTCATACCTCTGGTGGCAATAATAAAGAACTCCACAGGGGAAAATATTAAACAATGCAGAAAATGTTAAATGAAGATGGAAGGAATACATAGAGTCATTATACCAAAAAGAATTTGTGGATGACCAACCATTTCAAGAGGTTGCATATGATCAGGAAACAATGGTGCCAAAGGACAAAGTGGAAGCTGCCTTGAAGGAATTGGTGAAACACAAGGCTCTAGGAATTGATGCAATACCAAGAGATGTTTCAATGGACAAGGAAATACTGAAAGTGCTCACTTGTTTATGCCAACAGATTTGGAAAACAGCTACCTGGCCAACTGACTGGAAGAGATCTGTATTTGTGCCGATTCCCAAGAAAGGGGATCCAACCAAATGTGGAAATTATTGAACAATATCATTAGTATCACACGCAAGTAAAATTTTGCTTAAGATCATTCAAAAGCGACTGCAGCTAGACAGAGCACTGCGAGAAAATCAAGCCAGATTCAGAAGAGGGCATGGAACTAGGGACATAACTGTTGATGTCAGATGGATAGTAGCCAAAAGCATAGAATACCAGAAAGATATCTATGTTTTATTATGCAAAGACATTTGGCTGTGTGGATCATAACAAATTATGGATAATACTGCAAAGATTATAAATACCAGACCACTTAATTGTACTCATGAGGAATCTGTACAGTCATTCAAACAGAACAAGGAAACACTGCCTGGTTTAAAGTCAAGAAAGATCTGTGTCAGGGCTTTATCCTTTCATTGTACCTCTTCAATCTCTGTGCTGAGCAAATAATCCAAGAAGCTGGACCTTATGAAGAAGAATGTGGTATCGGGATTGGAGGTAGACTCATTAACAACTTGTGTTATACAGATGACACAACTCTGCTTGCTGAAAGTGAAGAGAATTTGAAACATTCACTGATGAAGATCTAAGAACACAGTCTTCACTCTGGATTGCACCTCAAAATTAAGAAAACAAAAGTCCTTACAACTGGGTCAGTATGCAACTTCATGATGAACAGAGAAAAGACTGAGGTTGTCCAAGGTTTTGCTTTACTTGATTCTACATTCCACACTCGTGGAAGCAGCAGTCAAGAAATCAAAAGACATTATTTTCCATTGGGAAAAGCTATTGCAAAAGACCTCTTTAAAGTATTGAAATATAAAGATGTCACATTGAAGACAAAGATGCATTCCATGATATTTTCAGTTATATCATGTGGTTATGAAAGCTGGTCATTGAATAAGTAAGATAGAAGAATTTATGCTTTTGAACTGTGGTGCTAGAGATGAATATTGAATATACCATTGACTGCCAAAAGAACCAACAGATCCATCCTACAAGAAGTGTAACCAAAGTGCTCCTTGGAAGCAAGGATGACTAAATTGTGTCTTAGATATTTTGGACATGTTATCAGGAGGGACCATTCCCTGGAGAAAGACATGTTTTGGAGAGTGAGATGTCAATGAAAAAAATAAGCCCCTCAACTACATGGATTGACATGGTATCTACAACAATGGGACTAAACATAAAAAAGATTGTACACCTGGCACAGAGTTAGGAAGTGTTTCTTTTTGTTGTACATGGGGTCACTATTAGTCAGACTCAACGGCACCTAATAATAACAGCCAATAAGGTTATTATTCAGGAATGCAAAGTTGGCTGAACATCCAAAACTGACCACAAAGCTGTGCTTAGCACATATGAAGCCTCAGGTTCAATTTCCAAGCAAGGAAAAAAAAAAATCACCATAATTACCATAATAATATGGTAAGCCTTCAAATCAAATTTCATATATTTTCCACTTTGTTTCCACTCTTCCCCAAACTGTGTGAACTATTCTAGGGTTTTTTCCTACATAAATATTATTATCACATTGTTTAGTTTTAAAAGTCTAGTTAATTTGAGCCTAGTTAAATTTTGTCTGGGATGATTGAATATAAATATAAATTTTGGGAGAGTGAACATCTTAATAATGATGGTTCATATAAAACAAAAGCATTGTATATTGCTATGTGTAGATTATCTCTAATTTCTCTCAACTATGTTTTCTATAGTTTTCCATTTAGAAGTTTTGCACATTTTCACTAGGTTTCTCTTTTAGATATGTGATGTTTTGATTCTATTTGTTGAGTAACTTTTAACCTATTTTCTAGTGTTTGTGGTTAATGATAGAAATATACTGATTTTTAAAATATTTACTTTGTATTTTGTTTTTTTCCCAAAATTATTTCCTAAATTTAGTAGGTTTTTTTTTTCTAAATATAGATTCCATAGGACTTTCTTTTTTGCAGTATTTGGGATTGAACCTAGGACTTTGTATATGCTAGGTAAGTGCCTTACCATTGAGCTACAAGGACATTTTAGTGTTAGGTGCCATCGAGTCAGGTCCAACTCACAGCGATCCTATGTACAACTGATGAAACATTGCCATGCCCAGCACTATTGTCAGTGCTTCTCTGCTAGTCATAGGATTTTTAATGACTGAACTAGGGCTTAATAGGTATAGAAATACATCATCTATAAATAATGTTGATTTTCTTTCTTTTCTTCTGTGATTTTCTCTTTATTTCCTTTTCTTGAGTTATTGTTTAGGGCCTTCAGTACAGTACTGAATGAAGTAATGCAACTTCCTTGCTATAATACCAGTCTGTTGTTATGTGCCGTTGAATTTTGTCCCACTTATAGTGACCCTCATAGGGCTGATTGTTCAGGATTCAGTGGCTGATTGTTTCAGGATTTTTTCGGAGTGGATTGCCACATCCTTCTGTTTTTGTGCTGCTAGGGATCAAACCCAGGTCCTCAGAGAGTTCAGAGGAGCATTATAGCAATGAACTAAACCTCTCAGCCCATAACCAGTCTAAGGATGAGTAATTTAATGTCTCATCATTAAGTCTGATACTAGTTTTTTATTTTTGAAGATGCCCTTTATCAGATAAAGGAAAAATCCCTTTATATTTTTAAAAATCTGTTCAGATGTCCATGTGATTTGTCTCTTTTATTCTGTTATTGTGGTGAATTTCCTTCCCTGCTTGGAGATTGAACCTGAGGCTTCATATGTGCTAAGCACAACCTTGAGATAAGGTCTTGGATGTTAAACCAATTTTGCATGCCTGAATAATAAACCCTTTGAGTTATGCCATATAACATAAGCTTATACATCTTTGCTGGATATTATTTGCTAATATTTTGTTAAAGATTCTGCTTTTGTTTATCATGGACATTTGTCTGTAGTTTCTTTTCCTATATCTTTGCCAGGTTTGGGGCTCAGAGTGTATGCAAAAGGGGTTGCATAGTGTTCTACTCTCATCTATTTTGTGAAAAAGTTTATGGTAGAAACCATTGATGTAACTGTCCAGGCCTGCAGTTTTCTTTGTGGAGAATTATTATTATAAATTGATTTCATTTATACATATGTAGTTGTTTAGCTTCCGGGGCTTCTTTTCTTGTGTCAGTTATGAAAATTGTATTTTTTAAAAGATTTGCCATTTCATCTAAGTCAGGCATTGGCAAATTACAGCCACCTGGGTGATCAGGCCCAGTTCTGTTTTCTGTGACTGCTTTTGTGCTATCATGGCAAAGTGGATTCATGGCAGAAGTCACGTGGTCCATGAAGCCTGAAATAGTTACTCTCTGACCTGTAACAGAAGAAAAATTAGTCCATTCTTGATCCAAGATCTTCAGTTCATTGTTATAGGTTGGTTATGCTATCTCAATATTGTCCACAGAATGTCTGGAAGATAGGGCTCGGTACTCTACTTTTTTCTTATATAAGCATCTTTCCTTTTTCTTATATAAGCATTTGAAAAACTTGATGAAAAATATCTACTAGAAACCTGCAGAGAAAATCATACTTCATGATGAAAGATCAGAATCATTTCCATTAGTGTCAAGAATGAAGTAATTAAGCTCACCCTCTCCAGCATTTATTGCTCAATATTGCACTGGTGGTTTTAGTAAGACATTCAGAAGTGAATGTTGGAAAGGAAGGCAACAACTTGATATTCTGCAACACATGCCCTGGTTGTTTGAAGGGGTATGAGGCTTGGTCCTTTTTACAATTTCCTTTGCTCTGGTTCGTGGAAAGGAAAATCCATTGTTTCTGATATTGTTGAAGGTGAAATGTTGGTGGGGTTTCAGGATTAGAGACCTTTGTTGCTATTGTTACACAAATAAGAACTTCAGTGTTTTGCCCAATTGGAACAGGGTCAAGAGTTCTGGTAGCTGATCCCCAAAGGGGACCTTAGAGTTGTACTGTGAAGTACACTTGGACTTGCTGAGCGGGGGTCTGTGGGCTTCAGACCTTAACATTTTTATGGAGTGGCTTCTTCCAGGTTCCTCAACCAAGTGGCCATGGCCTGAGCATCAACAGGCTGGGAAATCTCACATGACAGCTGCTAGTGAAATGATGGTGTTTCCACTGCAAAGAAAGTGCTCTTTCTGTGCTGTCCTATTTAAAACCTGTAGTGTTAAAGACATAATTCCTTAAGTCCACCTAAGTGGCCTTTTTATATTTTCCTGCGACAGGAGCAGCTGGGGTTTAGCTCAGTTGGTAGAGTGTCGCTCTGTGCTCTCTGAGGCCCTGGATTTGATCCTCAGCACTGCAAAAATGAGAAAAGGGCATGTCAATCCACTCGGGAAACAGTTCTGAAACAATCATCCATTGACAACCCTATGAATAGCAGAGAAACACTCATAGTGCAGGGCATGGCACAGTGCCAGGGAGTGTTTCATTCTATGGTACATAGGTTTGCTGTGAGTTGAACTTGACTCCAGAACACCTAACAACAAGCCACAGGAGCCGTATCATAGGAAAAATCAAGGACTAGCTACCAGTGTCTCAGGGACCACCAGTTCTCTGTGACCCTAGGCCTATATCTTTCTGGGCCTGACACCGTACTTCATGGTGAGACCATTGTCATCCCACCAGGCTGACCTCCTCACTTTGAGAACACTCTTGTTGTTGTTGTGAGAACACTCTAGGCCCTTAGATATGGGTATCATCTAAACTGCAGTAGTGATCAGGATTCATGTCTTTTTCTTAAGCATTTCTGTGTTTACCTTAAAGGAAAAAAAATAGGTAATTCATAGACAAGGGATCCCTAGTTACCTCCCTCCACTCACCACAGTCATTGGTTGTTTACCAAGATTCCCTGCTAATTGGATCTACATGGGAAGATTTAGTATTTATAAAATATATAATAGAATTGTACACTAAATCTAGCTGAGTGATCTTGGGCAAATTACTTTGTGTTCTCATATAAAATTGGAATAATAATTGTACCATGGGTACCAAAAAATACATATTTTAAAGAGAAGTTATCTATGTATTACATTTTAAAGTTGAGTTGGATTACAATGGTAACCACTTTGAGTACCTCTTACAATTGCAGAAGTCAAACATGACTTGTCTTCATCTTTTGTTATCAGTGTATATTGGGAGATATATATATATATATATATATATATATATATATATATATATATATATATTTGCGGTAATGATGGTTGAACCTAGTGTTTCACGTGTTTTCAAGTGCTCTACTACTGGGCTGCACCTCCAGCCCATTTCTTTTTTTTTGTTTGTTTGTTTACTTTTTATTTTGAGACAGGGTCTCACTAAGTTATGTAGACTGCCCCTGGCTTCCAAATTGCAATTCTCCTACCTCTGCCTCCCAAGTCACTGGGATTATAGGCATGTGTCACTGTGCCCAGCCTTGAGTATTACAATTTTAATACTTAAAATATGTAGGTATGTTTTGACATCCTCTGTATTTCGTTATGGAGTTGTGATCATTAGAATTCATACACAGAATACACATGTGCATGCACAATGCCCCGTCATATAGTAGATGATCAGTAAATGTTAGCTGGTTTTTTAATATCCCCTTTATTTATAAATGTTGGTGAGGTATAGAGTAATAAGGCTTATGCTATTTCCATTAAGCAACTATTACATCACTTTTGGTTACACTTTCAACAACTTACATATTTCATAGAACCTGTTGATTAATATACAGTAAAAATATGTATTTTTGGGTTATATTCCCTCCCACCCCCCATGTATTTGTATTATTCTATTATCTATTTTGAGATTATCCCTCCCTCTTTATCCTTCCACATATTTCACCTCCCCTTGCCCCCTTCTTCAATCTCCGCTCCTCCCCCCTTCATTCTACTCTGCTTTCATTTTTCCTTCTTGGATAAGCCTGATTGAAAATGTGTGTGTGTGTGTGTGTGTGTGTGTGTGTGTGTGTGTGTGTGTGTGTTCTTCCTTTAATTCCTTTAAGTTAGATTTAACTCCTGCATATGAGTTAGAACATGGCATTTCTCTTTTTAGGCCTGGGTTTGTTCACTTAAGATGATATTCTCCAGTTCCATCCATTTTGCTGCAAATGACATTATTTCATTCTCTTTTATTGCAGAGTAATTAAATATTAGCTGTTATTATCTGCTGACAGCATCAGAGAGAAACCAAGTCAGTGGCAGCTGGGCTCCTGTCCCTTGCTCTGTACAAACCTCCCCACTCACAGAGCAGTTTCTCTCCCTGTGCTCTTGGGGTCTCCTGCTCTGGCCTGTTAGGACTTCCCTGACTTCCTTTTCTACTGTGTCTTTAGTTTCTCACTTTGGCTCATTCCTATCTGTGGTTACATATGCTCAAATTACTCTCATTATTTGAAAATAAGAACAACAAAAATTATTCCTGGATGCTGCATCTCCTCCCATTTCCTACCCTAGCTCTGTAACCTACATTATAATCAATCTTGTTGACCTAATGTTTATACAATCATCCCTTAGTATTTCTGGAAGATTGGTTCCTGGACCTCCACAGATAAAAAAAAATATCCATGGGTGCTCAAGTGATTGACATAAATTGGTGTTATATTTGCATATAACCTAGGCACATCCTCCTATACACTATGAATTGCTTCTAGATTACTTACAATACCTAATACAATGTCAGTAACTGTATAAATAGGTTATGCTATAGCAAATTGTGACAAGAACAGTTTCTGTGTACCCAGTATGGATGCATTGCTTTTCTCAAATATATTCATTCCATGGTTGGAGGCATCAACAGAAATAGAACCCGCAGATAGGGTGAACTGACCTTGCTCTTTCCCTTTTCTCCTTTCCCAGTCTTTCCACACTCCTTTCTATCTCTGGACTAAGTGTATTTCTATCTCCTTGATGAAAATAGAAAATAATTCTTCCTCTCTTCCCTCATTTTCACGATTATTTGAATTCCCATTTTTCACTTGGGAATCTTAGATTCCTCTTTCCTGGCTTCTCTTTCTCCTCTAGCCTCTAAAATGTTTCTCTTCCATATGGCACTCTCCTGTGTCCTTTTTTCTTTCTTTTCACCACATCCCACATCTGTGGCTGTTCTCATCCACTTTTTGTTTTGTTTTTTACGGTACTGGGTTGAACCCAGGGCCTCATGTTTACATGCTTTGTGAATGCTGTACCACTGAGCTGCACCCCTTAGCCCATTTTTAACAACTTCTTCTTCTTCTTCTTCTTCTTCTTCTTCTTCTTCTTCTTCTTCTTCTTCTTCTTCTTCTTCCTCTTCCTCTTCCTCTTCCTCTTCCTCTTCTTCCTCTTCTTCTTCCTCTTCTTCTACTTCTGATTATTATCATCATCATCATCATCATCATCATCATCATCATCATGAGACAGGGTCTCACTAAGTTACTTAAGCAGCTTCTGGCCTGGAACTTGCAGTCCTCCTGGTTCTGCCTCCCAAGCTGCTGGGATTCCAGGCATGCGCCATCACAACCAGCCTGTTCTCATCCACTTTTACATCTGCTGTTTTCTTCTTAGTTTTGCTGGTGGCTTTGGTCTCTGGCCCAGCTATCTCTCCTGAAGCTCAGCCAGAAGTGTATTGGAATTTTTCATTAGAATTCTCACAGGCATTCCCAATGTAAAACATGCAAATTGCATTCACTCTTCTTCTCAAACTTGCTCTCCACTTTTCCCAGTTTCAGAAAACAGCATCAATACCCTATACCATTTGATCTCACTCAAGGCAGCTTGACTCTTCTTTCACCCAGTGTCCAACTACCCATAGCTCTTCCATTGCCCTAACGATATCTGTTCTCACTGTTTTTTCTCACTGCTGGACTGATGTCCTAGTCCAAGCCACTCTCCTCTCAACTGGACAATTCTAGCCTCCTCCTCTCCAGGCTTTTTCCCTCTAGTCTTGGTTTGCACTAATTCATTCTTCACACTCCAGCCAGAGAAACATCTTAAGACATGATCTAATGATCACCCTCCCTCTTAGAACCCGTCAACAACATCTCATTGACTTCAATGTGGGGGCCACACCCTGCCTGTTCAGGCCCTTGCTTTCCTCTCCAGCACCCTCATGCACCTGTTCACCTCTCCTGCCTCTCTGCTCCCCTTCCTGCCATTCTGGACTTGGTGCTGGTTCCTCACAAGGCCATCTGCTCCATTCTGGGCTTTGCACAGGCTGCTTCCGATGGCTTCAATACTGTCTCCCTGGGTGGCCAACTCCTAAATTCCCCAGACCCTAAATCCTGTTCCTGTGTTATGTCTTAACATAAATACCCTTTCCTCCAAAATGCCTTCCCAAGCCCTAGATTAGGTAAAGCCCTATTTCTGTGTGCCATCAATGTACTTTGTGGTCACCCTCATCAAATGATTATCTACTTTTCCCATTGGCCTGTAAGCTGTAGAAACAGGAACCACATATGCCATCTTGTATGAAAGAGTAGAGGAGGAAACAAAATGTCCCGGTGTGCATACAGCTGTCATCCCTTTGCACACTTCTTCCTTCATTCCTTCACACAGTGTTTACTAAGGGCATGTTTTATGCTGGCTTCTGTGCTAGGTAGAGGAATACAGTACAGAATGAGACAGATGGGACCTTGATCCTTTAGAGTTTATAATTGAAGTGGGGGAGACAAATAATTGAAAAAGAAGAAAATAGTTGAATGACAGGATGGTCACAAAGATGATGAGGAAAATAAAATAGGATCCTGTGGAATAATTGGTGAGGAGCTCACAGTAAGTAGTATTGTCAGGGAAGGCCAACCTGAGGAGGTAAATGTGAATTAAGACTTGACTGATGAGAGCAAGCCAATGGTTAAAATCACTGGGAAAATGATTACAGGTGGATGAAGCTGTTGCTGTGGCTTTTAAGCAGCCATGACAGGAAACAAAAAGAAGGATAATGTGGTTGAAGTGAAGTGAGATAGGAAAGGAGGAAAGTTATGGAAGACTTTGTGCTCTAAAGATAAGAGTTTGGCTTTTACTTGTCATTTTTTTAAATTGTATTGTATTGCTTGTTTTCTGGTGCTCAGGAATTAAACCCAAGGCCTTGCATGTACTTTGCAAGTGCTCTACCACTGGGCTGTACCCTCAGCCCATTTTAAATTTTTCTTTATTTTGAGACAGGGTCTTGCTAGGTTGAGTAAGCTGCCTCTGGCCTTGAACTTGTGATCCTCTTGCTTCTGCCTCCAGAATTACTGAGATTATGGGTGTGTGCTACAATGCTCAGATTACTTTGTTTTGTTCATGTTATTTTGTTGTGTTTATGCTCTAGCTAAAGCCAGGATGTACCATAAAAACAGCCACTTGCATTTCAAATGGTTGTGGTTGTCAATTTGAGGTAAGTGTACTTGATCTGGTAGAAATCAGGCAATTCTTCTATGACCAATAGCAAGAATAACTACTGATTACATGATAAGGTATTTTAAAAAATGCCAAGGAATGTTTTTTATGTCATAGACCATAAACTTATATGCAATTATCTTACGACCATGTAGTAATTGCTACCTGAAACCACCACCCAAATAATAAAAATTTTGTAACTATTATTTATTTTTATGGTTACAGAATTTTATTACTTATGGAAGAATATTGTGGGGGCCCCAGCAGAGGGGAAACTTAGGGGGATGATAGTCCAGATTGGGTAAGTGCCTACTATGCCTGGCTGGGATCAACAGAAGAGCACAGTCTTCACTTCCCAGGGCCCCCGGCACACCTGTAGAGGCTGAACAAAGGCAAGATGTCGCTGACTTCCTGTGACATACCCCTAGAGCTTCTCTTGCTAACATGGGCACCTAGCACCTCCCCTCATAGTCTGCACATACTATTGGTTCTCCCTGGTCACAGGGTTTACTGCTTATAAGGGCTTGCTTCGTGAAAATAAAGTTGAGTTGTTGCGTGACACACTCCTGGAGTGATTCTTGTCTCTGTTACGCTCACTCTCCTTGGGCCCTCTTGAACCCCATGTTGTGGTAAAGCCATAAATATCATCAAGGAAGTCTTAATCTTGGGGGACAATACAAGACCCCCAAAATATGCTGCAGATAATGTTGATAAGCTGTATTTTTAATCATCTTTCATTTGACTGAATTTCTGTAAAAAATGAATCAATATGTAGAAATCATAGTTTGTTGGGAGGCTTAGACAACACAATGCATGAAAACATTTGAAATTATAAATGTTCTTATAAGGCATAAGGTATTGTTACTGTTGTTATAACCAGCTCTTTCCAAATACTGGTAGTGGTGATAAGATTTGAGATTGTGAGGACTAGATAGCTTGACCTAGATGAGAAAATACCCAGTATCCTAACTCCTCTTTGCTAACCACCATGTATACTAATTTTGTTTAGAAACTTATGTGTGCATGGTTAGCTATGATACATTCTTTAATCTGTTCAGCACTGACAACTCTCCAGTGACTCTAGGGACAAAGCATTGAATAAGGCAGTGTCCTTGACTTCATGTAGCTTAAAATCAAGGAGATGAACATTTAACACATCATACATGAAAGAACGATCATATTTGTTTTTGTTAAAATTTCACTACTTTTTAAAGACATACTATATTAAGTAGATAGCCGATATCCCTACCAATACTTATCTTTTGTGTTTTTGATAACAGCCATCCTAATGGGTGTGAGGTGATATCTTCACTGTGATTTCAATTCTCATTTCCCTAGTGACTAATAATGCTGAGCATGTTTTCATATACCAGTTGGCCAATTTGTATATTGTCCAGGTCTTTTGCTCATGTCTAAATCAGGTGGTTTTCTTGTTATTGACTTGTATGAGTTCCAATATCAGGGTATCATGCAGAAACATTTTAGTTTATATAGTCCCAATTGTTTCTGGTTTTGATTGTCTTTGTTTGTTTGTTTGTTTGTTTGTTGTGGGTTTTTTCTTTTTGTTTGTTTGTGGTTTTTTTGCTTTTATTGCTTGTTCTTTTGGTGTCAAATCCCAAAAATTATTGCAAGGACCAATCTCAAGGAGCTTTTACCATATATTTTCTTTGGAAGTTTTATAGTTTTAGGCCTTACATATAAGTCTTTGATCCATTTTGCACCGATTTTTGTTTATGGTGTAAAGGTTCGGTTTGATTTTCTATTTATTTATTTTTTGCATGTGAATATCCAGTTGTCCCTGCACCATTTATTGAGAGATTATCCTTTCCCCATTGTGTATTTTTTGTGCCTATGTTGAAAATTAGTTGAAAAATTTGTTTCCAGTCTCTGTGTCCCATTGGCCTATATGTTTGTTTCTATGCCAATACAATGTTTTGATTACCACAGCTTTGTAATGTAATTTGAAATCAGGAGGAGAGGTGTCTTCAACTTTATTTTTGCTTAAAGATTACTTTAGCTATTTGAGGTCTTTTGTGGTTCTATACAAATTTTAAGATTGCCTTGTATTTTTTCTATGAAAAATGCCATTGGTATTTGCTGTTGTTGTTGTTAGGTGCCGTCGAGTCAGTATCCGACTCATAGCAACCCTCACAGGGTTTTCAATGGCTGACCGTTTCGGGATTGCCTTAGGAGTGGATTGCCAGGCCCTTCTCCAATTTTTGTGGTGCTGGGAATTGAACTCGGGACCTCAGAGACTGCAGTGCAGTGCTCTACCAACTGAGCTAAATCCCAGCCTGGTATTTGCTGTAGATTACATTAAATCTATAGGTCATTTTAGATAGTTTGGACATTTCAACATATAAATTCTTCCAATCCACCAACATAAGATATCTTTCCATTTTTTTGTGCCTTTTTCATTTTCTTTCACCAGTGTTTTATAGTTCTCAATGGACAGTTCTTTCACTTCCTTGGTCATTGGTGGGAATGTAAAGTAATATAGCCGTTATGGAAAACATTTTGGAGATTCCTCAAAGGATTAAAACTAGAACTACCTTTTGACCCAGCAACCCACTTCTGGGCATACTATATATCTAAAGGAAATAAAATCATTATCTTAATGAGTTATCTGCATTACAGTGTTTATTGCACCATTATTCCTAATAGCCCAGATATGGAAATAGCCACAGTGTCCATTCATAAATGGAAAAAGAAAATGTCATGCATGCATACACATGCACACAAAATGAAATGTTGTTCTGCCTCAAAAAATAAGAATATTCTGTCATTTGTAACAACCTGGATGATTCTGAAGGACACATTGAAATAAAGCAGACACAGAAACACAAATACTACATGATCTCACTTATGTGTGAAAACTTAAAAAAAAAGCCAATCATGCAGTAAAAGAGAATAGAATAAAGGAAAACAGGAGATATTGTTGAAGGGTACAAACTTCCACATATAAAATAAATCCATGTTGAAGACTTAATATACAAAATGGGCAACTATAGTTAATATATACTACATCTATTATTATAGTATTACATAGTAGTATACACCTGAATTTTCTCAGAAAGTGAATCTCAGATATTCTCATAAAACCAAAAGAAGAAGTAACTGTATGAGGTGATAGAAAGTCAGTTTGATTATGGTCAAAATACTACATTGTTTACCTTTAGTATATACAATTTTTTTTTTTTTTTTTTTTTTTTTTTTTTTTTTTTTTTTTTTTTTTTTTGTCAGTCATTCCTTAGTAAAACTGACAGGGGGAAGACAACATAGACTAAATTCTGATAAAGCTACTATATATTCTGGCATCTACCTTATATATATTTTTTATTTCTTTGAGCAATATTTCCTTTGTGTTTGACTTTAATTCCCTTTGGACTCACAGTTCCTCAGACTTGCAGGTGGTAGCTAGGCCTTGTGAAGGCTGGGACTGAGAGTATGTGTTGTGACTAGTAGGACTCAGGCTCTGAAGTCAGACTGTCAGGATTTGGATCACTTGTCCCTTGGTTGGCCACTTAGTTAATGTATTTGTGATGTGATTTTTCTCATCTGTAAGTTTAGGCTGCTGATTGATTATTGTAGGGTGCAGTGAGATGATACCAGCAATGTGCTTACTCAGTCCTCAGGAAACTACAATCTCATTTTATGCTGATTATCTTCCTGCTTTTCCTCCCCCTTCTTTCTACAGTTACATGACTTTCTCCAGAGTTCAGCTACATAGCAATCTTAAGGAGATCTGCAGGCTTTAGTACTTTCTCAGATAGTAGAAGGCTGCATAGGTTTGAAAACTTCTGGTGATGTGTCACATTCACTTATTACCAACTCTCTCAGGTGCTAACAGTTGGCAATTCACTGACCTTTATATAGAGCTAAGCCTGAAGCTGCAGCACCTGGTGTTAGATCATGTCAGATCTCAGAAGCTAAGCAGGGTTGGTCCTGGTTAGTACTTGGATGGAAGACCACTGGGAACACCAGATACTGTAGACTTGGGAGAAGGACCCAGCAACCCACTCCCAAAAGACAATCAGCCATTGAAAACCTTTATGAATAGAAGAGAAACACTGACAATAGTGTTTCGCCTGTTGTGCATAGGGTGGCTATGAGTCAGGCACTGACTCGAGGGCACCTAACAACAACAACATAGAATTAAAGAGGAAAGGGCATAGTATTATTTCACAGTATGGTACCTAGTGTAACACTTTGGTTTGATTTTGTTTTATTTTTTGTTTTTTTCCTTTTCTTTTGCAAATAACACGTAAATTAGGAGTAAGGAGTAAGGCAGGAATCTTTTTATGTAAATAATCATGCCAACAAAATAGCCACCTAAGAGATTGTCTTTACAATTTACCATATAAAATATTCTGTGTGAGATCAAGTTCACGTGTGTATATACATACTCCTCAAAATGGAAAGAATTTCACAAAAGAGTAAGTATTCTTAGCATCTATAATGCATTATTTTCTATTCCATGCAACTCAGTAAGTTGTCATTCATGCTATTCCATTTCCTTCCTTTCCATTCTAAAAGAGAAGACTATGAAAAAATATATATTTAAGAGATCACTGGACCTAAATGAGAATAGGAGTGTGACAAGGAGAATGGAGTGGGATATAGTCTTTAGCTCTAAATATTTTCTCAGTAATCATCACTATCTTGTGTCAAAAATCCATTCATTAATAGTTAGATGAATCTTTTTCAAGAAGGAAATAACTTGTTATTTAGCTCTTCCTGTACCTTTTAAGAAGCTAATCTACTTTTACCTTTTAAAAGTTGTAGTCATTCCTGTTCCAACAGAGTTGTGGATTAGATAATCATGAGGATGGAAAATCAGGTCACTGTTGCCAGGAAACCCTGCTTCTGCCCTTGACTTTGTCCTTGCTGGCTGCTCCATTCACCTTCTCTGAGTTTTAATTCCTTCCTTTGAAGGAGGAGGTAATGATATTTGTCTCTCTCCAGTGTTCTTTGAAGAACAGCTGGGATAACAAATTTGAAACTGTTTGGTAGACTAAAGTTCTCTTTCAAATATGAAGACTATTGGGCTGTTGGATTCTGTATTTATAATCCCCCTTTCCTTTTTTAAAAATTCCTCCTAGGTTTCTCAGTTGAATACACTGATTACACTTTTGCTGGGAGAACTTCCACCTGGAGACAGGCAGAAGATTATGACCATTTGTACCATAGATGTCCATGCCAGAGATGTGGTGGCAAAACTTATTTCTCAGAAGGCAAGTTGGTTGTAGATATTTTATTTTTGTTTCCTGAAAGTGATATTTATTGTCAGAGTCATTCCAAGAATGCCATTTTTTTAAAAGTATGTGTAATTAGTCCGGAGAAGTTGTAGTTATTTTAGGGTACATTGGATTTGGTTTTGTTGTTGTTGTGTTGGATTTGGGTTAGCTAATATATTATACTGACGAGACATCTCCAAGTGAAATCTCAAAGAGTTTTGCCAAGTTAGGAGTCTCAAGTCACCCAAAACTTCATGCCTAAGGAAGAGCTATGAGAAGTCCTCAGGTTCCTCTCCTTGTCTTCTGACTCTTTTGTGCATAGTCATTTTCGCCATTTGCCTCTGAGTCTGGCCTCTGTGACTTATACAGCCAGCAGCAATAAGATGGTATATAATTTAAAGCATCTCTGTGAGCCAACTGATCCATTTTCCCTTGGAGACATCAACGTTCTCATAGTTCTAAGTTGTTTGGGTCACCTCCTGCCTTTTCCATTCATGGCTACATCACTTTCATTAAGAAGTTATTTTGTAATCTTTTCAAGGTGTTAATAACTTTTTCCCCAATCTTCTTTAAAAAAAAAAATTCCATGTGTGTCTTAGATACTGGTAGTATTTAATGTGAAAGGAAGTTTTCTCACTCTCTTTTTCACAACATATATTTTTACTTGGAAATGTCAGAAGTATGCTTGTCTACTGAACAATATTGATGTAGAATGCCCACCACCCACTTCCTCCAAAGCACCTTTCTAGAGGTGGATGTATTAAAGACAATTCCTTTCCCAATTAGAATTCATGTGTATTATGAAATACTTTCTATTGGTTTTCTACTTATTTCTCCATTTATTAAAATCAAAGGGAATTTTGTCTCTATAAAGTACAAGAAAATGCTTTGTTATATGTAAACCATGAACATAAACATCCCTCGTCCCAGCTTCATGACTACCAGTAAACTGTTTTATAATTTAATCAAAATATTAGGAAAGTAGTATTACAAAAAATCACTTACCATGTATTCTCATTTTGAAAATGAGCTACTGATAATTTACTCCTTGAATTGTACGGTCTTACATATTTTATACTGTTTTATCAGTTTAGTGATTATTTAAAATATATCCTTTATGTGAAAGATACTTTAATTCTGGATCATCTAAAATACATAAATATGCTATGCTGAATCCTATATAGTCATCAATTAGTAGGCAAGAACTTGATAACTTAAAGTGATTTCCAAGAAACCAGAGAGTCCTAAATACCTTGAAAGATACAAAATTTCTCTTTTCAAACTGGATGAGGAATGGCTAGGATTGAATAACATGGGAAAGAATGTTGTTGTTGTTGTTGTTGTTGTTGTTGTTGTTAGGTGCCCTCAAGTTGTTGTCCAACTCATAGTGACCCTGCCTACAACAGGTGAAACACTACTGTCAGTGCTTCTCTGCTATTCATAGGATTTTCAATGGCAGATTGATTTTTGGGAGTGGGTTGCTGGGTCCGTCTCCCAAGCCTACAGTATTTGGTGTTCCCAGGTGGTCTCCCATCCAAGTACTAACTAGTCCTGACCCTGCTTAGCTTCCAAGATCTGACAGGATCGGATGCCACAGTGCTATGGCTGCAAGCTGGAAAAGAATAGCAGTGAAAAAATAGTTTTATTTGATCTGATGAAAAATGCATTAGAAAATGTCTGTACTAAAAACAATCTGGTTTTAGAATGACTGTGGCTGAAAGTGTAGTTTATTTATATCTCCAACAGACAGAATTTACTATCCCTCCAACATGGATTATGTGTCATTTTAATATAAAAGTACATTTTTAATCAGATTTCAGTGATATGAGGATAAAGATACAAAAGTTATCTAATCCCTTTGGGTGAATCATAAAAGGGGAAGCAGCATTGCTTGAACAAATTAGTATTGTTTTATGTGAAAGACAGTTTAAAATGAAGACTTTTATTGCACACATATTTCTGACTAAGTAGTCAACCATCCACATGCAATTACAATTAATAATAGTGTTGTGAGAGATTTCCTATTTGTGAGATTTTAGAAGTAAAATGAGAGTCAATAGGGCTGATTAGATTAATAAACTAAATTTGTTCCTTCAAAACTATTAGTGTCCAATATGTAATCATTGTGCAATTATTTCAGATTGTCAGTCCCCAAGCTTTTGCTTGGCTGTCTCAACTTCGTCACCGGTGGGAGGATACCCAGAGGCACTGCTTTGTTAATATTTGTGATGCCCAGTTCCAGTATTTCTACGAATACTTAGGAAACAGTCCCCGACTAGTGATCACTCCTCTAACTGACAGGTAACTATGGGAGGTTTGAGTAAGAGGGACAAAATCAAGCTGAAAAAGGCCCTCAGCTTGGGCAGCAATGTGTGAGAATGAAAAGAAAGGAAGGAGAGAAAATAATGAGCAAATTGGGAAGCTGTATGACATCAGTATGTAAATTAATTATATAAGATAGTGAACGTTAATTTTAGGAACCCATTAAATAAAATTAGAGAAACAGAATTACAGAAACTATACAGTATATAAGTGGTGAAATCACAAGTAGATTAATGTGACTCAAGGCAACCGCTTTGATCCCTGAGTTCATTCTGCCCAGTTATCTATCTAACATCAGAATCTGTCACCATTTATCCTCTGTCCTCTTACTGG
Organism: Pedetes capensis; assembly: GCA_007922755.1. Taxonomy (NCBI): domain Eukaryota; kingdom Metazoa; phylum Chordata; class Mammalia; order Rodentia; family Pedetidae; genus Pedetes; species Pedetes capensis. The sequence continues at coordinate 25,529 of VMDO01002761.1, read as the reverse complement.
AAATAGGAAAAAGAACTCGGAATTACCTATATTCAAATTCATTTTTTGAAGAATTGAATGCAATAAAAAGAAGAAAAGAGGGAGAACATAAGAATCAGTCATTAAATGTTTTGGCAAATTCCTATGAGATGCTGTGTTAATCCTGTTTTGTTACAGAGCAGACGGGGTCCTTGCTATCACAGATTACTTTCTGGTTGAGTGTAGTATATGAGTAGGTGGGGATCAGAGGAACAACAAACTAGGTCATTTTAGGGGGAAATATGTGCTATGGCAGAAAGAAAATGTGGTGATGTGTCAAAAGGTATCTTGAATGACAAGTCTATTCACATTGAATCTCCCTTATCTGAAATACTTGGGACCAGAAATATTTCATATTTTGGCTTTTGGAATAGTTGGAAAGACTTTGCTGTTGATCATCCCTAATCTGAAAATTGAAAATCCAAAATGCTTCAAAACCTGAACCTTTTCGAGAATTATGTCAAATTTTGGAGCATTTTGGATTAGGGATACTCACTGTATAGATTTGGTGAGAGAACATTTGAGATGGGATATAAAAGACAGTGCAGAGCCAGCTATACACAAATCCTGGGGCATAAAGTTATAGGCAAACCCAAATACAAAGTTTCTAAGCAGGGAAGGAGCTTGACCAGTTCAAGTGATAGAAAGCCTGTGTGGTCTAAGTGTATCAAGGGACCAAGATTGCTATTAAAAATTCATTGCCACTTGACTGCAAGTAAATCTATACATGGTTAGAATGTTATTTGGTAAGAATATGTCTCATGGAGGTGAATTTCTTTATTAGTATTCTAATCTCTGCTGACTTATTTGGTGAGAGAAGGCACACTTAGTCCTTGTCATTTATGAGAGAAAGATCATACTTCAAGATCACAGCAATACCCTTGATTATCCTGTATCACCAAAGTGTAGACAAATTTAAATATAAGTCTGTAGAGCTGGATTGTTACTACGGTCTGGAGAGATTGGTGGGATTTTCTTACTAGTTTGCAATTGTTCATGTATGTATTAATCTGCTCATTATTTCATCATTCATATATTTTACAACTTCTGAAACTGTCCAGTCCAATTCCTTTTAGTTTATCTCTAAGTAAAAGTGTTCACTCTATTCATTAATTAATGTACTGTTTTCAGCAGGAAGGATTAAAATTCATAGCTTGACATAATCACCTGGAAATAATCAAAACTGAAACATTGAGAGTGTACTATATGCATGCCATTGTGAAAAGAGAAGAGGGAAAGCAAGGCCTAGATACCAGTATAGGAGAACAAGAAAAGAGCCATTTTAAAGCTGGGTGCGGTGGCACATGCCTATAATCCCAGTGACTCCAGAGGCAGAGGCAGGAGGATCAAAAGTTCGAGACCAGAGGCAGTCTGCATAACTTAGTGAGACCCTGTCTCAAAAAGTTTATATATATATATATATACATATATATATATATATATATATGTATGTATGTATACATATATATATATGTATGTATGTGTGTGTGTGTGTATGTGTATATATATATATATATATATGTATATATATATATATATATATATATATATGTATATATGTTGGGCTGGGGGTGCAGCTCAGTGGTCCAGCACTCACAGAGCATACAAGCAAGAGGCCCTGGGTCCAACCCCCCCAGTACCACAAAAAAAGGAGCCATTTTAAAACTTATCGGTATGAGAGTAATGATAGCTTATTAAATTTTTCATTAAAAATCACTGTGATTTATTTGGAAATTAAAAGGAAAATTAGTGTCCATTCTGATAGCATGAATAGTGTTGGAACAGATTTTATATTGTATATATTTCATTTCCATTTCTTCTTTTAGATTATTCGCCCATTGTATGCTAATTAACATAATGCCTTTTAAACACTTTCATTATGTCTCATTTAACTTTTGATATTGACAATCTCTTTGTAACATAGGTGAGGTGAAAAGTGTCTCCTTTCATATGTGTGCAGGATCAGACTCAGGTCCACCAGCTTGTACGTAAAAGACTTGTGTTAGGACACAGGAGTACTGGTTAGGAGGATGTAGGCCAAACTACTATCATGAGGATCCCCCAAAATACAATGGCTTAAAGGAAAGAACACAGAAGCCGATGTTTCACTTGTCTAACAGTCAGTTAGACAGGAGTGAGTGAGTCAACAGTATAGGCTGGCAGGTGGCCAACATGTGAAGCTTGGCTTCCATATTTGTTTCAGCCAGCAGAAAATGGAGCCCAGGTCAAATGTCCCCAAGGAGGTGTCCTAGGAAGGGCATTTCTGCACATACTGCATTGGTTGGAGCTTGAGCACTTCACCACTCCTGCTTGGAAGGCAGTTGGGAAATGTAGATATGGATGGCCATAATGTTTAGCCCAAACTTGGAACAACTGGAACCAACTACAGGAGATAAGTAGACTCTCCTACACAAAGGGCTCTGGTTCCTAATCTAGGAGTTATTCTATCTCATTTCATTGTAAAATATACTTAAACATGCAATGGGCGGGCATAAAGTAGATAAATTTTCCCATCTACATGAGTAATTGTTTCTGTTAGCATAGTACTTTGAATTCTTCAAGGCATTTATTGTGGCTTTCTTCATATATCCTGAAAATAAGCCTCATTTCATGGAACAGAAGACTAGGTATATTGATATCAAAAGGCTTGAGATTATCATCTAATAATAGGCAAAGTAGATATTAGATCCTGATCTCCTGACCTCCAAACACCTGTCTTCCCATTAGACCCCTTGTCTGTACTAAAACAAAAATAAGTTATAAATTTGAAGAAACCTATTAACCCAGCCAGTTGAGGTCCTTTCCATGTGTCACTCTTTCCTTCTTTTCAAGTCTTGGCATGATTTTCCTCAGGCTCAGAACCCCAGATTCCTTCCTGCAAAAATAAATATTGTGGTAATCCAAATGCATTTAGCAACACATTCAAAATGAATTTCTAAAATACATTTTACTATAATAAGGCCATTGTATATTTGCATTGACCTTATATATTGCATTACCTTATAACAAAAATAGGTATATATTATTTGCATCCTATGTATTTACATAAGTATATCTCATCTTTTAATGTACTCATTAAGGTAGCACTTTAATGCAGTCACTGTTTAATTCATTCATTATCCAAGATTTCTTTTCTTTTATAAACAATAATTTGAGATGTTGTCTGCTATAGTAATAGTGTCTTTACCTAGATATATCAGAAATTCAATCTCATTGTAAATTAAATGTTATTTGTATTCAAATACACAGCTCTTAGGAAATGAGACCAATAAACAAAGCAATACATTCTTCTCTAGTAGTTTTAAATAGAAAACCTAAAAATAAATTTGATATAAAATATTCTGACTCATTGCCATGAACAAATCAAAAGTATATCAATGTATTATGCTACTACCACATTCTGAACTTTGGCTTCTTAAACTATTTTTTTTTAACAAAATCAGTTGCCCCTAATGTTTTATAGAAATTATATACTAGACTGTAATATTTGTGTTTTATGTTGTGTAAAGGTGTTATATTACTTTAACTCAATCACTTCATCTAACCATGAGCGGGGCTCCAGCTGGCCCAGCTGGTACAGGGAAAACAGAAACCACCAAAGATCTTGGACGTGCCCTTGGCATGATGGTTTATGTATTCAACTGTTCAGAGCAAATGGACTACAAAGTAAGTTATTAAATGATGCATAAAATGATGTATCCTAACAACATTATTCCTGTATGTAAAGAGCCAAAATACAAGTCGAGTATCCCTCATCTGAAATGCTTAGAACCAAAAATGTTTCAGATTTCAGATTTTTAATTTTTGAAATATTTTCACATACATAATGAGATATCTTGGGAATGGGGTCCAAGTCTAAATATGAAATTCATTTATATTTCATATATACCTTATACACGTAGACTGAAGTAATCTTACACAATAGTTTTAATAGTTTTGTGTATGAAACAATGTTTCGTGGTATGGAGTTTTCCACTTGTGGAATCATGTTGGTGCTCAAAAAGTTTTGGATTCTGGAGCATTTTAGATTTGGGGTTTCGGGATTAGTGATGTGTGGCATGTAGATGCTTAATTCTCCTTTCTGTTAAACTCTGAATGCCTCTATCATTTAGTCCATAGGGAATATCTATAAAGGACTGGTGCAGACGGGAGCATGGGGCTGCTTTGATGAGTTCAATCGTATCGCTGTGGAGGTTCTGTCTGTGGTGGCAGTACAAGTAAAAATGATTCATGATGCCATCAGGATCAGGAAAAAGAGGTGAGTGAGTACCATGTGCTTTGTTTTGTTCTAAAAATAGAATAACATGGAATAGGGCAGATAAACCCACCTTCACAGTCTATTTCTATCTCTCTGTGTCTCATGAGATGGATACAATAAAAGAATAGTTAATTTTGAAGAATTATTTCTAATGTCCTCCTGTTTTTTAGTATTGGTTTTTCAGTGTTGGATTCAACAAAGATACATGGTATTACTTTAATCACTTAAACAACATCTGTGATGCTAAATCCAGTGATCAGTTCCCAGTCTTCATCTTTCTCAACCTTCTAACAGTCACTCCCCACCGCAGGACACAATTTCTTCACATGGGATGCAGGACACCACCCCTGCTGCTTTCCTCTCACCACACTGCTGCTCCATGGCTGGTGGCTTCTCACCTTTGAGATGGGAGAGAGACTAGTACACCCCAAACCCATAGATCACTGTGATGATGAAATATTTAGACTAGGGCCTGCCACACAGGCACACATCAGTACCAGCTGCTATCTTATCTTGCTTTTCTATCCTGACCTTGGACTCCTTTTCTTGCTCTGTTCTCTCCCTTAGTAATTCCATCCAGTGCCCTGGCTTTCAAAACCCATTTCTGTGTCACTTATTCCAAGATATCTGGACTTCCTGTTGCCTTTTTTCTAGACTCACAGGAACACGTGTCCAATGGGACACCTCAAGACTTCACTTGAGGACTCATACACTTTCATTTTTAATATTTAGGTTAGGTTAGGTGCCGTCGAGTCGGCATCCGACTCATAGTGACCCTCACAGGGTTTTCAATGGCAGACTGTTTCGGGATTGCCTTGGGAGTGGATTGCCAGGTCCTTCTCCCATTTTTGCGGTGCTGGGAATTGAACTCAGGACCTCAGAGACTGCAGCGCAGCGCTCTACCAACTGAGCTAAATCCCAGCATGTCATTTAATATAGCCTCAAGCAAAATCCTGTCGTGTCTGACCACTACCTGCTTTGTTAGTTGTCCCATCCCAGTAGGTGACACCTTCATGTTCTTTCAGTAACTTGAGGTAGAAATCATGATGTTCCACTTCAAAATGCAGAACACAGCTGGCCCTCAGTTCGATGGCTGAATTTGAGAACTAAATTGCAGTACACAGCACAATTCTAGTTCTCTTTGTAACTTTGTGTGTGTGTGTGTACACAGATGCAACCTCATTTATCTGGTGTATTCATTCCTCTCACGTTTAGTGTATATTGCTCAGCTAGCTATCATGCGCATGGAGCATTTTTTAATCTCCCCATTGGTGAAGTATTATTCACCCTCATGGAACTGGTAACCTGTTTCAGCAGTGCCCAGATTGCCAGGAGGAACATCTGGATGTGTACACCTTCTACATAACCTCCCAGACTTTTCACCATGTGCACCTCAGACACCAGTTTCCTACATCCAGATGTCTGTTGCCCTACTGGCCCCTACTCTAATGCCACATTGGGGAAGTTCAGTCCTCTTCTCTGTGAGGCACAGCCATACTTTATTTGGCTTTTAGTCAAAATTGTATTACTCAGTGAAACCCAGATGTCATTTGAGGCCATCCTTTGTTGATTTATGTAACTGATCTATGCAATTGGTTTTGGAAATTCCTAGCCATACTTCTTGTTACTCTCCTCTGTCTCCATGTATGGGTTACGTGTCTGAGTCATCTCTCTTTGTCCTTAGGTTAGCCACCATTCAGATGGTCAGGATTCCTCCTGATTTCATGTCTCCAACACTGTGCCATGCCCAGCACTATGTCAATGCTTCTCTGCTATTAATAGGGTTTTCAATGGCTGATTGTTTCAGGAGTGGGCTGCCAGGTCCTTCTCCTTTTTTGTGGTGCTGGGGAATCAAACCCACAGCCTGAGAGAGTGCTCAGCAGCACTCTTCCAACTAACCTAAACCCTAGCCCATAAATTCCCTTTACACTTGAGGATTTAAGAGCCAGACCATGCTTCAATCACAAAGCCTTCCAGCATCTCACTGGCTCTACTGGCAGGAGGGCCAGACATTTGCTTGGTGGCTGTCCATTCTGTGTCTGATGGGGGTGTGGTCAGTGACCCTAGGACAATAGCCAGCTCTGTGTGTGAGCAGCCCTGCCAGGCCTGTCTGCCTCCCCTCACCTGACTTTCTGGAAAATGAAGATTTCCCCATTTCACACTGTTCAAAATTCACTTGCTAGTAATTACCTAGTATCTAAGACACTCTGCACCCTAAACATGCATACCTTTGCGGTCCTCGTTCTGAGGTACAGGCCCAGCTCCTGAATGATTTCAGCCCTCCTTTTTCTCAACCAGAGATCTTGCTAAAATGTCCTTACATGTTGTCTTATTTATCCCACCTTTGAAAGTTTCCTTCTCCTTCTCTCTCAGCTTTGCTCCTACAGCCCTCACCATTCCATTGCCCTGGCCATTCATAGCCTAACTGGGCCCTTGGAAAATTTTCTGAAAATCATTGCCTCTCACTTTCTCTGAAGTAATAAGGACAGCAGTAGGTGTAGTTAACATCTGTTAGGTATTTACCATGTCCTATGCATTGTGCATTTATCCATTTATATTCATAATCCCTTTTAAATTCTCATATAATCCAATAAGGTGAGTAATATTATCTTCTTTTTAGAAGAGGAAATTGGAACATAGAGAGGCTAATTAACATGCCTAAAGTGACATAGCTGGACTCTGCTCACTCAGCCTGGCTCTAGAGCCAGCTTTCATAATGACCATGCTGTTCTACCTATCAGTACTGTTTAGTAGATATTTATTGCATGAATAGGAAAGAAGAAAAGAGGGAGGGCAGGTGAGCAAATGGAAAAAGTAAAGGCTGAACAGGGAGTTCCTTTCTCCTCTTAGCATGGCCATCTAGCTACTATTCCATTCAAGGAATTGTAGCCCACATTGAAGGCAAAAATGCCATTACCTTTCATTACACATTAAAGTAGTCGTCTTCATTTTTACATTCTAGGATACTATAGCTGTATAAAATCTTAAAAAGAATACCTGTTATAATTCTAGGGGAAGGAAGGGTATTTTTGATAAACATGCTTCAAAACATATTCAAAATATGTATGCTTATGAATTTTAAAGAAAATTACACAGAATAAGCAGCTTCCTAATAATCATTTGCATTTTGCAGTGGCTTGCATTTGTCAATGTGCATTCATATTCAGTGAACACATTTAATTCCATCAACATCCTTTTTATGGTAGATTTGTATTTCTTGGAGAAGCTATCACACTGAAGCCATCCGTTGGAATATTTATTACTATGAACCCAGGATATGCTGGTCGAACTGAATTACCAGAAAATCTCAAAGCTCTTTTCAGGCAAGTGTTATGCTTTACAGCTTAGCACTGGTGCACTCATGCCACCTAACGTTGTTGGTTTGCACTGTTATTTGTTTTTACTGGAGAATTCTTATCGAAATCTTCTCATTATTTCTTTGAGATCCCTTTATGGACAGAATTTTCCCCTTGATAAATTAACTTTTGTGAATTAAGAAATTAGAAATGAAACTCAGTATTTAAAAGTTTTATGGTAAATTTAAATATTTAACGTTGTATTGGCTCTTTTGTTAGGATGTTTTATTAAACCATAATTTTCACAAAGTATGAAATATTTAGAAAGTATGGAAAAGAATAAAGAAAAATAATATTGCATCACCACCCAAAAATAACGATCATTGTATTTTTTTCTAGTCTCTTTTATAATTTTTGTTCTATGGAGTTAAGATATTATAGTACACATGATATTTAGTTCTATTCATTTAGTCTGTGACATACGTTTTATCATATTATTGAATTCTTTGGAAATATCATTTTATGTAGCTCTAAAATAGTCTCTGTCATGACTTGTTCATATTTTCTTGACAATCTCTGATTGTCTAACATGTAGAGTTTCTTTATTCTTTTAATATTTTATGATTATAAAAGAAGGCTATAAACATCTATCCACATGAAAAATTATTCTTGTTTGTGATTATCACCCCAGAATAGATTCTTAAGTGTAGAATTACTAGGTAATGATTAAAATTCCTGTTGAAGATCTTTCTAAAAGCGCTCTGCCAGTGTGTGCACTTAGCAAAAGTCTATAAGAGAAACTGTACTTCTGCCTCATATACCACTTATGATTAATTTATCATTTACATCACTTTATTCAAGTATACAATAACATGCTCCTATTTAAGTGTACAGTTGGTAACATGCTGCAACAGTCAAGATACAGAAGATAGTGCCAACACCCCAGAAGTTCACTTGTGCCCCTTTGAATTTAATCCCGTCTTCTCTAGGTGTACATTCTGTGATTATAGATGAAATTTGTCTTTCTTAGAGGCCATGTAAATGAACACAGGAAGTATGTATGCACTTGTGACTGGCAACATTCTTTGAGTATTATGGCTTTGAGATTCATCCAAATTGTTGGGGTTATTAATCTGTTGCTTTTAATCACTGATTAGTATTCCGTTTTGTAGATATATTGCCGTTTGTTTATCCAATTACCAGTTCATAGGCATTTGTCTTGCTTCAAGTTTGGGGCTGCTATAAATAAAGCTGCTATGAACATCCATGTAAATCTTTGCATGGACACATTTTCATTTCTTTTGGGTAGGTATCTAAGAATGGAATTGCTGGCTCATATAATAAATGCATGTCTTACTTATAAGAATATACAATATCATTGCCAAAGTGTGCCATTTTACACCCTCACCATTATTATGTGAGAATTCTAGTTGCTTTCCATTTTTGTCAAAACCTGGTATTGTCAGTCTTTTTAGTCTTAGTCTAACAGATATGTGGTGGTGTGTCATTGTGGATGTACTGTGCATTTCTATGTATGCTACTATATTTTTTCGTATACTAATTGGCCATTCCCATACCATCTTGTGTGAAGTGCAATATTCTGCCTTCAATTTCTTTATTAGGTACATTTGCAAAGTTTTTCTCTTATATTATGGCTTGCATTTTTATTGTTTCAGTGGTAACCTTCAAAGTCAGAAGTTTTAAATATCATAAAATGCAATGGGTCAGGTATTTTTATTCTAACTGAAAAAGTTTGCCTGGCCTAAGCTTACAAAAATTTTCAACCATATTTTCTTCTACAGATTTTGTTGTATTAAAGTTTTCATGGTTTTTCCTGTATTCAGTTAATGTGCTGAACTATATTGATTGATTTTCAAATGCTAAATAGTCCTTCAATGTTACATTCCTGGGATAAACCCTACTTAGTCTGGAGGTATTTTTTAAGTGTATTGCTGAATTCAATATGCTACTGGTTAAAGATTTTTAAAAATTTGTATTATAAGGGATACTGGTTTGTAGTATCCTTTCTTATATTCTTTGATTTTGGAATCAGAGTACTGTTGTCATCATGAAATTGATTGGCATGTGTTCTCTATTTTCTAAGGACTTTGCATAAAATTAATATTATTCCTTCAGTACTTAATATAATTCATCAATGAAGCCATCTGGATTTAGTTTTTTCTTCATGGGAATCTTTTAAATAATAAATTCAATTTATTTAATATGAAATTGAGAATTTTTATTTCTTCTTGAATTAGTCTTGGTAATCTATATCTTTGAAGGAATTTATCCACATTTGTTTTCTAGGTTATTAATTATGTTAGCATACACTTGTTCCTAATATTCTTTTATTTTATTTATTTATTTATTTATTTTATTTATTATATTTATTATATTATTATTATTTATTATTATATATTATTATTTATTATATCTTTTATTTATTATATTATACTGATGTCCCAAAATGTATACCTGATATGGGTAATTTGTATCTTCTTCCTCTGCAGAAAACCTAAAGCCTTACCAGTCTTATACTTAGGAGTTCTTTTGGATTGACAATATGTGTTTTTACCCATTCAAGATACCTTCAAAATAATAATATGCCATTTTACATACATTATAAGAACCTCTATAGTTTTTTAGTATGATATAAGCTTAGAGTTTACTTGTCTATCCATCTAGATTATTAACCATATTTCATTTGTATTTTCTAATTTTGTAGTACTACTTTGTAAATGTAATTCATATAATAAGAACTTTGGTAGGTAATATGAAAGAGTATTTAAATAATTCTTTTCTCTAATAGTTCATCAGATATTGTAACATCTTGTGTTGAATGTTTTTCTTTCCTCATAATACCAGCTTTCTCTAGAATAATAATTTTACATTCTCATTTTATTGAAAAAAATTTAGTGAATAGGTCCCCTAGGAATGAATGTAATGATGGAATAGTTTTGAAAATTGTATACCTTTTCAGTGTTTTTACATTTGTGACCCAGTTTATGCCATTTCATGCCCATTTTCTCATTTGAGTCTTAAATTTGAATTATTTTGTAACATTCACACATTTTGTTTAATGAATTAAGTGCAACATCATTTATATGAGGGTATTAGTGTCATTAAAATTTGAAGAAAACTTTGAATGACAATAGTATTATTCACAAGTGAGAGTGGTACACTTGGACCCTAGGAATCTCCTAATGCTGCCACTTGCCAACCATGTAGCCTTGGACATGTGCGTGAGCTTTGAGGACATCAGTCTGCACCTCTGTGAAAAGCAGATCAGAAGAGTAGCTGGATTGTGAGAATTAAGTGAGAGAGCCCTTGAAAAGCTTTTAGCACTCTATATAGTATGCAGTAAGTGCTCAGTTGATACTATTATCTATGGACCATGGATGTAGCATGCACTAGGCCCAGAGTTCAATTCCCAGCACCATAAAAAATCTTTTTCTATGTTAATGTAAATATAAAATAAGTGAATATGCTAGCCTTTTCTCTCCTCTATTTGCTGTTCATCTGTACTTCCTCTGTCATTTCATGACTAGTAATAAATGTGAGGGAAAAAATAGGGAATTAGGGAGCACCTCTAATCCCAGCAACTCAGGAGGCTGAGGCAGGAGGATCATGAGTTTGAGGCCAGAGGTAGCCTATGCAACTTAATGAAACCCTGTCTCATAAGTTGTTTTTAAGAAAAGAGTATTTAGGTTTTGCAGTTCAATAGTGCAGCACTTGCTTAGCATATGTGAGGACCTCAGTTCAACTTCCAGTACAGAAAAAATAAATAAAAATAAATAGGTAATCATCTCTGATAGATGAAGTGTTCAATAACCTAAATCCAAAGAAACTTTGAGGAATATTTAGAGTGAAAATTAAATGGGCATGAAGTAGACTATATAATTGCACTTATAGAAAGTATTAAATAATTTTGGGGTGTATCATTTTAAGAACTTTAAAAATGGATTTATTTGCTCTCGTTTCTTCTTTACACTTGAGTGAAATTTTTTCTGATGTTTTTGGCAACTGTCTTTGGGGAGGGCTCTTCTGGAAGACCTCCATAAAAAGAGAAAATTCAGAACTATGTTTTTCTAAATTTTCATCTTAAAATTCTATTCAGACTGACCTCTGGCAGTGTTGTATTAGAGATGTCTCATCCAAGCTTTTGAGAACTGAAGGTTAAGTGTTCATGTTTTTTGTCAACTGGTTACTCAGCATGGCCACTAATGAAAACTGAATTATATCAACATTTTAGTAAGTAAATTGTATTATAGCAAAGGTGATGGATACTCAAAACTCAAGACTTCATGTTCATTTATTATACTGATATTTATGCCCTGGTGGTTATTTTTCTGTGGTGTCTGTAGGGTGGAGCCCTATGGGACAGCTCTTTCCAGCCTCATATGGTAGCATAAAACCATCCATTAGGGAAGGATTTATTTGAACTGCCATATTACCCAGTTATACCTCTACTGGGAATATACCCAAAGGGAAATGAGTCATCAGACCACAGAGACATCTGCATTTCCATATTCAGTGCACCACTTTTCACAATAGCAACAGTATGGAATCATCCAAGGTTTCCATCAATAGAGGAATGGCTAAAAAAATTATGGTACATATACACAATGTAATACTATTCAGCAATTAAAAAATGAAGTAATGTCATTTGCAGCAAAATGGATGGAACTGGAGAACATCATCTTAGGCGAACGAACACAAGCCCCAAAAGAGAAATACCATGTGTTCTCACTCATATGTGGGAGCTGAATCATAATTAAAGGAAGGAAAAAAATTCTATACATAAATTGATGTATAAAAAACACACAATTAAACTTAGCATAGAAGAGACAATATAAGGAGTGGAAAGAAAGAGGGAGAGCTAGGAGAGGGAAGCAAAGATTGGAGAAGATGGGATAGGGAGGAGGGTCAGTGAGGAGGAATGAAGAAGGAGAAGTCAACCTCAATGTAAACAGCACAACTTCATGAGTATATTGGAAAAATAGGGGAAGATAACCCAAATAAGTATCAGAGTTTTACTACATACTAGCCATAAGGCTCCAAAAACTTTGTGGGCTGATGAAAGTGTTGCTAGAAGTGATGTAAAGGATGCATAGTGGAAAAACCCAATCCTGTATTACTGTGTACCTCATTATCATTTACTAATAAAGGAAAAAAATCACACACAAAAAAGGATTTATTTCATGGAAATCAGCAAATGCTGTCTTCTGGATGGCTGGCTGGTCTGCATTTACCAGCATACCACTAGCCACAGGTAAAGGTTGCCCTCTAGCACAAAACATAATTGTTCCTTTTTTGCAGTGACAACATAAACACTAGAAGTTTTGAGGCTTAGTGGTCGAGCATTAGCTTCGTATGCTTGAGTCCCTGGGTTCAGTCTCAACCACCAAAAACAAACAAGCACACCAATGAAAGAAGCCCAACCAAACAACAATGGAAAGAAGTTAACAAAATACATTCATTGACTTTCTTTAAACTCTTCCCCCTAGACCTTTACTATTTCTGACTTTTTCTCTTTTCCTGGGTGTCCAGTCACTAGTTGACATTTTTAGTTGAATAGAAGGGCCTTGTTAACTGTGAGTGACAGAGGCAATTATGACCTGCTTAGGAATGGTGAGAATGTTGGTACAGATTAATCACTTTATTTAACCAAGTTGTACTGTGACCTTATCACATTCTAAAACTAAATTTCATATTTTACATTTTAGACCCTGTGCCATGGTGGCCCCTGACATTGAGCTGATCTGTGAAATCATGTTAATGGCTGAAGGGTTTGTGGACGCGCGCTCGTTAGCCCGAAAGTTCATTGCATTGTATACACTGTGCAAGGAGCTCCTATCTAAGCAGGTGAAGGCTCTTCTGTTACTTTTTCTTGGTCTTTATATCCCATTAAAATAACTTTTAAATATGGATGCTGGGGAATTTAAAATTCAGATTCCACTCAGACATTAGGAATTATTTTATATTTTCCATAGAATTTTGAAAATTCATATTTTATGAGTCTTAATTTTTTTATTGTTTGTCGTTGTTTGGTGGTGCTTAGGATTGAACCCAGGGCCTTGAACACATGAGGCAAGTGCTCTACCACTGAGCTACATCCCTGGCCTGTGAGACTTATTTTATTTTCTGTAATTAAATTTGAAACATTTTGGTGATTTCATGTCTTATTTATATTTAATATAATTTTTATCAATGGGTTATGTAGTTTTCTTTAAGCATCATCTATGTCATCATTATAAATGGAATTTTATGTTGCCTTTCTTGGTGACAATAATATTTTCTACTGGCAGAAGGTAAGTTGTTGTTGTTGTTGTTGTTAGGTGCCGTCGAGTCGGCAGAAGGTAAGTGTGTTCATAATAGCGAGGTGAGCTTGATTTTCTGAAGAACATTTTGTGTTTTTCCTATTTGTTGATAATTCTTTATTTGAAGGTGGGCTTAGTTTTTGTTTTGTTTTGTTTTCTAACTTTTGCTCTACAATTACCGCATGTCTGAAATGGGTCACACTTACATCCTCTGTACTCTTTAGCCATAAGTTTCTTACAGGTTCATTGAAGTTGCTGAGGTACCACAAAATATTTTTGTGTCAGCATCAGTATTTTTGTTTCGCTTTGTGGTTACCTTTGACTTTTGGTCCTTTTATGACCTTTCATTAATTCTTGGCATCTGCAGCTATTACCAGATGAGGGTCTTAAAATACAGTTGCAAGCACACAACTACCTGTGCTGCCCGTTGCATTCATTTTACCTTCCCCATGTTAGAGTGAGATATGGAATCTAAGAGATAAAGTTATGTTGTTGTTGTTGTTGTTAGGTGCCATGGAGTCGGTATCCGACTCATAGTGACCCTCATAGGGTTTTCAGTGGCTGTTTCGTAATTGCCTTGGGAGTGGATTGCCAGGTCCTTCTCCCAATTTTGCGGTGCTGGGAATTGAACTCGGGACCTCAGAGAATACAGCACAGCGCTCTACCAGCTGAGCTAAATCCCAGCCCCCAAAGTTATGTAGCCATTTTAATAACTGTGAGCTTATATTTTGGGAGGAAATCATGACATCTAATAATATGGGAAAATATAGTACAATAATGTTATGTGCAAAAGCAGCATACAAAACTGTGGATCTGATCTCCAGTTTGCATGTGTTTTATATTTTATATTTATATGTTTTCCATACATATGAAATGACTGGAGGTAAGATGCCTTGATTTTTAACAATTGTTTCTGAATAATAAAATTATTGATACTTTCATTTTCTTTTATATTCTTAAAAATCTTTTAAAAAGAAATAAGCCCATTTAAATTTTACAATGAGAAAAGTTTAGAGGAAAAAAAATGTAATTGAACCCAGAGAACATGAAGTTGCAACCATATCCATTCCCAGTAGTGATATGTAAACATTTACTGAGCATCTACTATGTCCAAGTAATGTGCCTATTGCTGAAAATAATGGTGTCAGAAACAAAAAATAAGTCACACACTCAAATTTTTGATTTCAGTGAACATAGGCGATTCAGTTACATGAAATAAAAATTGAAAGAAAATAGAGGATAAAAAGATTATCAAAGTTCTCAGGAAGAAAAGAACCAATATTTATTGAACTGATACCATGTACTATGTTTTAAAATCTTGACAACACAACAGGTTGGTAGCATTAGCCCTATTTAACAGATGAGGAAACTAAATGATGAAATAACCTGTCTTAAGGTCCACAATTCTTGCTATTCCTTTGTAGGATCCCTGTAACCTAATACAAGAGGAAGGTACTGAGAATAAAGGTAGCACAGAGAAAAATGAATTCTCAAACTCAGAAGAGCATTATGAATGAGATGAGGGAAAACAGATCTAACCAAGACAGGAGAGCCAAGTTAGAAACACCATTCCTGAGTAATGAAGCTGCAGGGATGAATTTGAGAGAATAACTGGTGAATGTTTTTTTTTTTTGAGGAAAAGAATGATATAATGAAAACAGCAAAGATGATTTTAGCAGCTGCTTGCAACATTTAAATGTTTAGGAGATCACCAAGAACCCTTAAATATGCTTCCAGAATTTCTTCTGTATCCTGTCGTTTAGTGTTGTCACTGCAAGGACATGGCCCCTCCCCAATTTCTGTGCCCTCCTAATCCTGGTTCTTTTGTCTCCTTCCCTCTTGAGCCCTGGTCTACTTTCACATCAGTGACTTTCAAAGATTTCTACCATGACCCATGGTAAAAATACTTTTTCTATTGAGACTCGGGCTGGGATTTAGCTCAGTTGGTAGAGTGCTGTGCTGTAGTCTCTGAGGACCCAAGTTCAATTCCCAGCACCGCAAAAATGGGAGAAGGGCCTGGCAATCCACTCCCAAGGCAATCCCGAAATAGTCAGCCATTGAAAACCCTATGAGGGTCGCTCTGAGTCAGATACCAACTCGACGGCACCTAACAACAACAACATTGAGACTCAGTATACATCCCCATGCACACACCCACACACACATACATACACCCATGAGCATATAACTGAAGCAAAGATGCTTGCCAAATACTCTTTATCCTTATTATCTGCATCATACTCTGGTATTTTTTCATTCCTTTCTGCTTTATTTCCAACAGAAATGATGGCAAAGACCTACTAAATTGATTTTATTATCCATTAATGGCTAAAATGGCATAATTATACATGCATATAGTTTCACTGTCCACAAAGCATTTATGTTCACATTAACTCATTTTACTCCTTCAACCACTTATAAAGTAGGTGGATATTTTTATCTGCGTCTTTATAGACAATGACACTGAGCTTGGAAAAGAGAGGTGACTTGCCAACAGGCACAGCCGAAGAATATTTGGGAGAAAGATTGTAACCATGGCTGGTAGATGGAGGGCAAGAGAGAAGAGGTCAGTCACACAAAACTGATCATTTTTGGATCAAGTTCATTCAGTGTTTCTACTGAGCACCTGCCTCAGGCCAGGCATAGCACTGGGCTGGGACCTAGAAGACCAAAGTGTCCTCTAGGAACTCAGACACTGTGGGAGAAACTTTCAGTAGGGGTGATGTGGAAGTCTCAAAAAGTTACTAGTTTAAACAGAATTTTATAGTAATGTAGTTATTATTATATAGAAAATGCCAAAAATGTAAACTCAATTTTAAAAAGGAAAAAAAATGAAAGTTGTAATACTCAGTATATACTAATTGCAAAAGAGGAATAAAAGTACAATTGATTTCAGTAAATACAAGAGGTCCTCGAAGAGGTCACCATAACAGAAGAAGCAGGACTTGTTGCTGTGCAAGGCCTCACAGATCTTCCCTTGTGTACATCATACACAGTCTCATGTATCTCACACTTACCACAAATGCATGCAATTGTTAGGCATGTTGGAGCTTCTGCTGCATACCTGTGCCTCCATTGTCATTGTACTTCCACTATGGTCTTGAATTTCAAATACCTCTTCAAAGTGGTCTTATGTTCCTCAAATAACAACCATGCTTCCATTGTTTTCTTTGACAGTCTTGCATGTCACATGGTGGCACTAGCATTCATTTTATTAATGCCATCTTTTGAGCAAATGTCATGCTCCATATTACTACTGTAATTCAATTCAACTTTGAAAAGTAATACATAGACAACATCTCTTAAAATGTGCATACATGTTTTTTGCACCCCAGGTACATAGTGCCAGCATCAGGGTTAGGGTATGTATATAAGTGACTAAGAGGTAGAGTAATTAGGATGACTGGACAGTGAAGAATAGGAAAGAGTGGAATCCCAGGGTCCTTAGGGCACAAGAGCAATGTGTTATTGGTTGCAGGGGAACACAAGGGAGAGTCAAGCTGCTTAGCTAGCAAGTTGAGAGAGAAGAGCAGAGAAAAAGGACTGAGCCCTGGGCAAAAGTTGCAGTTATGCGCTGTGGAAAGAAGAGATTTGCTGATGGGGCAGGTAAACAGGTGAAAGACGCACAATCCCCACCCCAGGACATGATTGTCACAATTTCAGAGAGGAGAGGAAAACATTATTTTGAGTCATGAAAATGTGTATTATCTGAACTGTTTTAATTTTCAGCTTTCGCTTCTGGAATGAGAATCACAGTTTTCGAGAAAATATCCCTCTGCTTTGATTTTTTAGGATCATTATGATTGGGGACTTCGTGCTATTAAATCTGTCTTGGTTGTAGCTGGCTCCCTGAAACGAGGAGATAAAAATAGACCAGAAGATCAGGTACCACAATGCTAAATGATTTTGCTGAGTGAGTAGCAAAATTACTTCATACAAATGAAAGTTTATACCTGGATGGTGAGGCACACATAGGCCACCTGTTAAAAAGTGTAACATCTATTCTTGATGCAAGATATTTTAAGGACTGGTATTTCTTATAAAAGGCCACCAGTGTTCTTGATTACAGAGATGTGAATCTGGGAAAGAAAATCTGATTTTGTAAGTGCTTTTGAAATATCAGCCCCCAAAAGTATTTTGACTGTTGTAATCAGATAATTCAGTAATCACCATTTCATTTCCTCTGAGGAATATTTAGGAAATCTGATTGGGTTGAGATATTAATTCTGATAAGTCAGTGAATATACAGTCTAATGGGAGAAAGTACAGTCATTTCACGGAAGTAAGATGGGCAAGAAGAATGAAGCAGGAAGGATGGTTTTCTGACACCAGTGAAATGCTTACTTGGTTGTCAGAGCTGCTACAGAGATGTTTTCCTGTCCTTCCTAGGGAGAACTGGGAACAGCACATCACACATTTCTCCCCTATTTAATAAGTGAGAGCAGTGGATGTGCATCACTATGTATATATGCAGTATGGCTTGAAAAGTAGAAAAAAAGTTAGATCCATTCTGTAAGTTTCTTTTTGTGTTAAGGGATATGTATTGATTTTTTTTTTTTTTTTTTTTTTT